>ONZH01022068.1:0-24195 GCA_900303285.1 Rhinella marina | reverse complement strand
AAATAAATTTGTATCACTGAGCTAAACAACAAAAAAACTATTTTTTTATTATATTTTTTTTATTTTTTTGTTTTTTTTGGAACGTGATAAAGAAACTATCGTAGACTAACTCACACCCTGTTAATTGGTGGCTATTTTGACTGCGGACCCAGACAAATGTCGCACAAAGCATTTTTGTGATCAAGCTATATACGTGACAGCAAAAGACCTGGTTGGATTACGTGACGTACAGAAAGTGTCACCTGGACAGAAAATAGTGAGTGTACTGAACTGTGACACACAGAGTGGTTCCACACTGCTGTGTGAAATAAATTTGTATCACTGAGCTTAAACAACAAAAAAACTATTTTTTTATATATTTTTTTAATATTTTTTGTAGTTTTGTTTTTTTTTTTGGAACGTGACGTGCAGAAACTATCGTAGACTAACTCACACACCTGTTAATGGTGGCTATTTTGACTGCGACCCAGACAAATGTCGCACAGAGATTTTTTTTGATCAACTATATACGTGAGAGCTAACATAACCTGGTTGGATTACGTGACGTACAGAAAGTGTCACCTGGACAGAAAATAGTGAGTGTACTGAACTGTGACACACAGAATGGTTCCACACTGCTGTGTGAAATGGATTTGTATCACTGAGCTAAAACAACAAAAAAACGTATTTTTATATATTTTTTTTATATATATTTTTTGTAGTTTTGTTTTTTTGGAACTTGACGTGCAGAAACTATCGTAGACCTAACTCACACCCTGTTAATGGTGGCTATTTTGACTGCAACCCAGACAAATGTCGCACAGAGATTTTTGTGATCAAGCTATATACATTGTAACATAGTAACATAGTAACATAGTTTGTAAGGCCGAAAAAAGACATCTGTCCATCCAGTTCAGCCTGTTTTCCTACAAGTTGATCCAGGGGAAGGTAAAAAAAACCCTGTGAGGTAGAAGCCAATTTTCCTCACTTTAGGGGGAAAAATTCTTTCCCGACTCCAGTCAGGCAATCAGAATAACTCCCTGGATCAACGACCCATCTCTAGTAACTATAACCTGTAATATTATTACCCTCCAGAAATACATCCAGGCCTTTCTTGAACTCTCTTAGTGAACTTACCATCACCACCTCCTCAGGCAGAGAATTCCATAGTCTCACTGCTCTTACCGTAAAGAATCCTCTTCTATGTTATGTACAAACCTTCTTTCTTCCAGACGCAGAGGATGTCCCCTCGTCACAGTCACAGTCCTCGGGATAAATAGATGATGGGAGAGATCTCTGTACTGACCTCTGATATATTTATACATAGTTATTAGATCTCCCCTCAGTCGTCTTTTTCTAAGTGAATAACCCTAATTTTTGATAATCTTTCTGGGTACTGTAGTCCACCCATTCCAGTTATTACTTTAGTTGCCCTCCTCTGAACCCTCTCCGGCCTCTGCTATGTCTGCCTTGTTCACAGGAGCCCAGAAACTGTACACAGTACTCCATATGTGGTCTGACTAGTGATTTGTTAAAGTGGGCAGGACTATGTTCTCATCACGGGCAATCTATGCCTCTTTTGATGCAACCCATTATCTTATTGGCCTTGGCAGCAGCTGTCTGACACTGGTTTCTGCAGCTTAGTTGCTGTTCACTAAAATTCCTAGGTCCTTTTCCATGTCAGAGTTACCCAATGCCTTTAACATTTAGTATGTACTGGTGACTTGCATTATTCCTTCCCATATGCATAACCTTACATTTGTCAGTGTTAAACCTCATCTGCCACTTTTCTGCCCCAAGCCTCCAGTCTATCCAGATCCTGCTGCTAGCAGTGTACTGTCCTCCTCTGTGTTAATTACTTTACACAGTTTAGTGTCATCTGCAAAAATTGATATTTTACTGTGCAAAGCTTTCTACAAGATCATTAATAAATATATTGAAGAGAATAGGACCCAATACAGACCCCTGTGGGTACCCCACTAGTGACAGTGACCCAATCTGAGTATGTACCCGTTAATAACCACCCTCTGTTTTCTATCACTAAGCCAGTTACTTACTCACATACAGACATTTTCTCCCAGGCCAAGCATTCTCATCTTGTATACTAACCTTTTATGTGGTACCGTGTCAAACGCTTTGGAGAAGTCCAAATATACGACATCCATTGAGTCGCCGCGGTCAAGTCTAGAACTTACCTCCTTATAGAAACTGATTAAATTGGTTTGACATGACCGATCCCTCATGAAGCCATGCTGATATGGAGTTATTTGCTTATTTTCATTGAGGTACTCCAAGATAGCATCTCTCAGAAAACCTTCAGTTTACCTACAACAAAAGTTAAACTTACCGGCCTATAGTTTCCAGGCTCTGTTTTTGGACCCTTTTTAAATATTGGCACCACATTTGCTATGCGTCAATCCTGTGGAACACTCCCCGTCAGTATAGAGTCCTTAAATATCAGAAATAAGGGTCTGTCGATTACATTACTTAATTCTCTTAGGAGACAGGGGTGTATGCCATCCGGTCCTGGTGATTTGTCTATTTTAATATTTTTAAGACGTTGCTGCACCTCTTCCTGGGTCAGAGAGGACACTTTTAAAGGGGAATTTACTTTTATACTCTGCATTTCATCTGACATTTTATTTTCCTCAGTGAATACAGTGGAGAAAAAGTTATTTAGTAGCTTCGCTTTCTCCTCATCGCTCTCTGCTACTCCCCCCTCATTACTCTGTAAGGGGCCGACACCTTCAGGTTTATACTTTTTAGTATTTATATAATTGAAGAACATTTTAGGTTTAGTTTTACTCTCTTTGGCGATTAATCTCTCGGTCTCTAGTTTGGCTGTTTTTATGTGTCTTTTACATATTCTATTTTTTTCCTTATAGTTTTTCAATGCTTCCTCACTCCCCTCCTGTTTTAGTGATACGTGAGAGCAAAAGACCTGGTTGGATTACGTGACGTACAGAAAGTGTCACCTGGACAGAAAATAGTGAGTGTACTGAACTGTGACACACAGAATGGTTCCACACTGCTGTGTGAAATGGATTTGTATCACTGAGCTAAAACAACAAAAAAACTATTTTTTAATATATTTTTTTATATATTTTTTTGTAGTTTAGTTTTTTTGGAACGTGACGTGCAGAAACTATCGTAGACCTAACTCACACCCTGTTAATGGTGGCTATTTTGACTGCGACCCAGACAAATGTCGCACAGAGATTTTTGTGATCAAGCTATATACGTGAGAGCAAAAGACCTGGTTGGATTACGTGAAGTACAGACAGTGTCACCTGGACAGAAAATAGTGAGTGTACTGAACTGTGACACACAGAATGGTTCCACACTGCTGTGTGAAATGGATTTGTATCACTGAGCTAAAACAACAAAAAAACTATTTTTTTATATATTTTTTTAATATATTTTTCTTGTATCTTTGTTTTTTTATGGAACGTGACGTGCAGAAACTATCGTAGACCTAACTCACACCCTGTTAATGGTGGCTATTTTGACTGCGACCCAGACAAATGTCGCACAGAGATTTTTGTGATCAAGCTATATACGTGAGAGCAAAAGACCTGGTTGGATTACGTGAAGTACAGACAGTGTCACCTGGACAGAAAATAGTGAGTGTACTGAACTGTGACACACAGAATGGTTCCACACTGCTGTGTGAAATGGATTTGTATCACTGAGCTAAAACAACAAAAAAACTATTTTTTTATATATTTTTTTATATATTTTTTTGTAGTTTAGTTTTTTTTGGAACGTGACGTGCAGAAACTATCGTAGACCTAACTCACACCCTGTTAATGGTGGCTATTTTGACTGCGACCCAGACAAATGTCGCACAGAGATTTTTGTGATCAAGCTATATACGTGAGAGCAAAAGACCTGGTTGGATTACGTGACGTACAGACAGTGTCACCTGGACAGAAAATAGTGAGTGTACTGAACTGTGACACACAGAATGGTTCCACACTGCTGTGTGAAATGGATTTGTATCACTGAGATATAACATTAAAAAAAGGGGGTTATATATGGCGATAGCTGCACTACTAGTGTTAGACAGCCAGCCAAGCCAGGAGACAAAAAAAAAATTTCTTGTAGCCCTTAGAATGGCTGGTGGGTTCTTTGTGGGTGATTCCTGCCTAACAGAGAACTAAATGCAGGCCCTAACACTCTCCCTGAAACGCAGCAGCTGTATCCCTAACGACATCCAGACAGCATCTGAGCCGAGCACCGCGGCCAGTCGGTAGTATATTCCAGGGTCACCTGATCAGGCCAGCCAACCCCTGCTATCAACATGTAAGGGCCCCACGTGATGCTGGGTGTACCGCAGAGTCTCCTGGCTTGTGATTGGCTGAGTTTATAGGCGCCAAAAAAGCACGATGCGGAAGTTGCCATTTCCTCGAGCATGGCGAGATACTCGTCCGAGCAGCGAGCACTTACGAGTACCATAATACTCGAACGAGCACCAAGCTCGGACGAGTATGCTCGCTCATCTGTAATAACTTCAGTGTGAATCTACAATTTTCATAGTCATGAAAATACAGAAAACTCTTTGAATGAGAAGGTGTGTCCAAATTTTTGGTCTGTACTGTACCTTTCTTGTTGGGTTGAGAATTTGACGGTTGACGAAAATAAAATTGTCTTTGGGGAAACATTAAATTGATCCAGAGACCCACATCTCTGGAACCCCAAGACAGGTTGGGATACACTGCTAATTTTTGACAAAAAGATTTGTCATAATTCAGCCATGCGAATCCACCAAAATTTCTATAAGCTTCAAATATTGATTGTAAATGGTGAAATAATCCACTGCATAAATTTGGGTGTTTCTCCCCTAATACAGCTGAAAAAATTGTGAATGCATGTATCCTGTTAAAAATTGATTTTTGATTGGATTTTTTCTTTTCTTCCTCATCTTTTTTATCTAACTTTACATTTTCTTTTGATGATGGAAGTAAAGAAAAAATGTCAATGTATTCTCTCCTCCATATTTTATCTTTTATATATTGTGAGAGGTGAAATCCAAGTTGAGAAATTTGAATTGGCATAATTTCTCCTACTGACGTCTCCTTGACCCCAGCACAAGATTCAAAGGATGGTATTAATGGTTTACAAACAGTCGAGAGAGACTCAGTACAGAAATTTGAATTAAAATTCTCTTCAAGTAAAGGTTTTTTAGAGAGAGTAGGTAGTTTAGGGGATGACCATATTCCCTCTAATTAACCAGATGACTGTTTTTGTGACATTAATTTAACAAATTCAGAAAACAAGAGTTCTTTTTCTGAAGTTAAGCTGTCTACATGTGAGTGTGTATTCTTTTTTGTAGGAGTGCGCTAAGAGATACAGCCACTATAAGAAATGATGTTGTTATCATGTTCACCATCCGAAGAGATGACAGTTGGAAGCTGCTGCTGTGGACTTGAGTGAGACGTGGCAAGTAAGTTTGTTGTTGATTGCAGATGACAATCTTTCTTAGGTTGTAATGGTCTCGAGGAAGATGACGCAGGTTGAAATTTACTTCTCCTGTGCTTTTCCGAGTCCGATGGGGGTTTGTATGCCCTTTTTTCTTTTTTTTTCTTCTCTTCAATGGAAGCGGAGAAGGATCCTCTTCAATGCGCATGCGCGCGCTCGCTGAGACGCTGCCTGAGCTGTGATCTGCACTCGTTGGTAATCCTGAGTCGCAGACCCGCTCAGCACATAGCTGCTGTCCTGAGACTTGAGGTACTTCGTTTTTAAGACATCTTCTGAGTCTTCACCTCCTGTAGCTTTGTGGCTTTGTAGATTAATTGTTTAAGTAATTCTTCCATTCCGTGAGTGACCTGTTCTTGATCCTGTTACTTACGTTAGGTTCCTGTCCTACAGAGATCACCTTGACAATTTGGTGGACGCCCCCAGATAATTTTGTACAAAATATATTTGCCAAGAATCTCTAATTTACTAAACAAGCATAGCATTAGCTCCAGAATACCTCATATCTCTATGGCATTTTGTGCTTTATCTGGTTGGCAGTGTGCCATTGCATTATATGTATTTTTCTTTCCTTGTGCATTTAGCCATAGCAACGTGCACCTGCGCACTGGGATGTGCTGACTGAAATTCCCCTTTTTTTCTTTGTAAGTTTGCAAGTTTGATAGATGAAGGGGATGTCAGTTCAGGGAGAGCACTGCTGCAGCCAGACACTTCCTCTGCCAGTCAGGGGAATGTCAGCTCCAGTAAGCAGGGGACCAGGAGAGCAGGACAGGCCAGACAGTTGCTGATAATGGAAGACTTAATTATTAGGGGAACAGATAGGGCGATCTGTCACAAAGACCGGGATCGTCGAATGGTGTGTTGTCTTCCTGGCGCTCGAGTTCGACACATCGCAGATCGGGTTGACAAATTACTGGGAGAGACTGGAGAAGATCCAGCAGTCATGGTCCATATTGGAACCAATGACAAAGTTAGAGGTAGGTGGAGTGTTCTTAAAAATGATTTTAGGGATTTAGGTAATAAGCTTAGGTAAAAGACCTCAAAGGTAGTGTTTTCAGAAATACTTACATATCACTATGGCATTTTGTGCTTTATCTGGTTGGCAGTGTGCCGTTGCATTTTATGTATTTTCCTTTCCTTGTGCATTTAGCCATAGCAACGTGCACCTGCGTACTAGGATGTGCTGACTGAAATCCCCTTTTTTTCTTTGTAAGTTTGTACTGGAGGTGTGGCAACTCCATTTGGTCATGCACTCCTGACTAGCCCATCTGCCCCATAGGCTGATTTTAATCAGTGTAACTGTAAAGCCAAGTGGATTCGGCATGCATGTTGGTACCTGCATCCCTGAATTAGTGGAGGCCTTTGAAGCACCAGAAATGGCAAAAGGCAGAGGGGACCCAGCATGCATGTGGAACCAACAGCCCCTGATTATACGGAAGCCAAGGTTGGCACATAACAGGTAGGAAATAGTGTTAGGTTCCCGTCCTACAGAGATCATCGATTTGGTGGACGGGCCCAGATAATTTTGTACAAAATATATTTGCCAAGAATCTCTAATTTACTAAACAAGCATAGCATTAGCTCCAGAATACCTCATATCTCTATGGCATTTTGTACTTTATCTGGTTGGCAGTGTGCCGTTGCATTGTATGTATTTTCCTTTCCTTGTGCACTTAGCCATAGCAACGTGCACTGGGATGTGCTGACTGAAATTCCCCTGTTTTTTCTTTGTAAGTTTGTACTGGAGGTGTGGCTACTCCATTTGGTCATGCACTCCTGACTAGCCCCGCCTGCCCCATAGGCTGATTTTAATTAGTGTAACTATAAAGCCGAGTGGACTCGGCATGCATGTTGGTACCTGCATCCCTGTATTCTGGTTGGCAGTGTGCCGTTGCATTGTATGTATTTTCCTTTCCTTGTGCATTTAGCCATAGCAACGTGCACCTGCGCACTGAGATGTGCTGACTGAAATTTCCCTTTTTTTTCTTTGTAAGTTTGTACTGGAGGTGTGGCTACTCCATTTGGTCATGCACTCCTGACTAGCCCCGTCTGCCCCATAGGCTGATTTTAATTAGTGTAACTATGAAGCCGAGTGGACTCGACATGCATGTTGGTACCTGCATTCCTGTATTAGTGGAGGCCTTTGAAGCACCATAAATGGCAAAAGGCAGAGGGGACCCAGCATGCACGTGGATCCAACACCCCCTGATTATACGGAAGCCAAGGTTGGCACATAACAGGTAGGAAATAGTGTTAGGTTCCCGTCCTACAGAGATCACCTTGACGATTTGGTGGATGGGCTCAGATAATTTTGTACAAAATATATTTGCCAAGAATCTCTAATTTACTAAACAAGCATAGCATTAGCTTCAGAATACCTCATATCTCACTATGGCATTTTGTGCTTTATCTGGTTGGCAGTGTGCCGTTGCATTGTATGCATTTTCCTTTCCTTGTGCATTTAGCCATAGCAACGTGCACCTGCATACTGGGATGTGCTGACTGAAATCCCCTTTTTTTCCGAAATACTACCTGTACCACGAGCCACACAAGAAAGGCAGCAGGAGATTAGGAAGGTAAACAAGTGGCTCAAGAACTGGTGTAGGGAGGAGGGGTTTGGGTTCCTGGAGAACTGGGCCGACTTTGCTGTCGGCTACAGGTTCTATCGTAGGGATGGGCTGCACCTCAATGGGGAAAGGGCAGTTGTTTTGGGGGAGAAGATGGCTAGAGGATTGGAGGAGTGTTTAAACTAGGGATTGGGGGAGGAGGGAAATTATATAAGAGGGGAAGATAGTGCAGATAGAGACTTGGAACGAGGTAATGGAACTGGGGGAAGTATGGAAGGAGGGACTAGAACAGTTCAGAAGGAAAGGTGTAGGGTAAAAAAATATACATAAACCTCTTAATTGTATGTATACTAATGCCAGAAGCCTGACTAATAAAACTGGTGAACTGGAAGTAGTAATATGTGAGGAGGCCTACGACATAGTGGGAATAACTAATAACATGGGGAGATCAAATAACTATGTATAAATATATCAGGGGTCAGTACAGAGATCTCTCCCATAATCTATTTATCCCCAGGAATGCATCTGAAGGAAAGAAGATTTGTACACAAACATACAAGAGGATACTTTAGGCTACTTTCATACTAGCGTTTTATTATTCCGGTATTGAGTTCCGTCATAGGGGCTCAATACCGGAATAAATCGCTTCAGTTTTGTCCCCATTCATTGTCAATGGGGACAAAACTGAACTGAAGACAACGGAATGCTCCTAAAAGCATTCCGTTCCATCTTCAGACCGGAGAGCAAACCGCAGCATGCTGCAGTTTGCTCTCCAGTCCAGGCATCCGCACCAAGACGGATCCGTCATGACCCCCAATGAAAGTCAATGGGGACGGATCCGGAAATTGGGAAAACTTTGAAAGTATCCCCAGGTGCAGTCGCAAAAACCATCAGGGAGTTATTCTGATTGCCTGACTGGAGTCGGGAAGGAATTTTTCCCCCTAAAGTGAGAAAAATTGGCTTCTACCTCACAGGGTTTTTTTTGCCTTCCCCTGGATCAACTTGTAGGAAAACAGGCTGAACTGGATGGACAGATGTCTTTTTTCGGCCTTACAAACTATGTTAAGCGCTACAAAGAAACTGGCTCACATGAGGACCGCCCCAGGAAAGGAAGACCAAGAGTCACCTCTGCTGCGGAGGATAAGTTCATCCGAGTCACCAGCCTCAGAAATCGCAGGTTAACAGCAGCTCAGATTAGAGACCAGATCTCCTGTACTGTGCTGTGGAGACCTGCCGGGAGCATGTAAGTATGTATATGTATTTGTATGTGTATATGTCTGTGTGTGTGTGTGTCTGTGTGTGTATGTACTGTGTGACATGTGTGGGGCCGGAGCGCTGTTCCGGCCCCACACATGTCCCTGCGGCAGCATGGATCCGGTGGCACCCTTCACCTGCCAGATCCGTGCTGCCGCTAGTGTGAAAGAGGCCTTACTGTAAGAGCATTGAGACTATGAAACTCTCTGCCTGAGGAGGTGGTGATGGTAAGTTCACTAAAAGAGTTTAAGAGGGGCCTGGATGTATTTCTGGAGGGTAATAATATTATAGGTTATAGTTACTAGAGATGGGTCGTTGATCCAGGGAGTTTTTCTGGAGTCGGGAAGGAATTTTTTCCCCTAAAGTGGGGAAAATTGGCTTTTACCTCACAGGGTTTTTTTGCCTTCCTCTGGATCAACTTGCAGTATAACAGGCCAAACTGGATGGACAGAAGTCTTTTTTCGGCCTTATAAACTATGTTACTATGGCTGGATGATAGCTATGACTGGGCAGTTAATGTACAGGGTTACAGTTTGTTTGGAAAGGATCGCCAGAACCGGAGAGGGGGAGGGGTCTGCCTTTATGTAAACTCTTGTCTAAGGCCCACACTCCGGGAAGATATAAGTGAGGGACATGAACCTGTGGGTAGAAATACATGGAGGCAAAAACAATAGTAAAATACTAATATGAGTGTATTATATACTATATGATTATAAACCACCTAAAATACCAGAATCCACAGAAAATCTACTACTAAATGAAATAGGCAAGGCGTCAGATCATAATGAGGTCGTTAATATGGGTGTCTTCAGATATAGACTGGGAAACTGAAACCTGTACATCTCAAACAGGTTCTTGGCAAAAACCAAAGACCACCAACCAAAAAAAATAACCTTTCCCAACTGGTTCATGTCCTGGCTAGAGGTACAGTCATACTGGACTTAGTATTAACCAATAGACCTGACAGAACAACAGATGTGCAGGTTGGCGGACACCTGGGAAATAGTGACCAAAAAATAATAACCTTCCAATTATAATTTAAAAGAGTGTTTCTTCAGGGAAGAACACAAATACCAAACTTCAAAAAAGCTAAATTTAGCCATAGTCCTAACTAACTGGGACAAAGTCCTCAAAAATAAAAATACAGCCACAAAATGGGAGATTTTTAAAAGCATCCTAATATCTAATTGTGAGAGGTACATACCTTATGGGAATAAAAGGTTAAGGAACATGAAGAAACCAATGTGGATAAATAGAACTGTAAAGAAAGCAATAAAAGACAAAAAGAAAGCATTTGAATTGCTAAAACAGGAGGGGAGCGAGGAAGCATTGAAAAACTATAAGAAAAAAATAGAATATGTAAAAGACAAATAAAAGCAGCCAAACTAGAGACCGAGAAATTAATTGCCAAAGAGAGTAAAACTAACCCTAAAATGTTCTTCAATTATATAAATTGTAAAAAGTATAAACCTGAAGGTGTTGGCCCTTCACAGAGTAATGAGGGGGGAGTTGAGGACAGTGATGAGTAGAAAGCAAGGCTTTAAAAATAAATAAACTGTCAAATCAAAAATGCAGAATGTAAAAGTAAATTCCCCATTAAAAGTGCCCTGTCTGACCCAGGAAGAAGTGGAGCTGCTTCTTAAAAAGATTAAAATAGACAAATCGCCAGGACCAGATGGCATACACCCTTGTATCCTAAGAGAATTAAGTAATGTCATAGCCAGACCCTTATTTCTGATATTTAAAGAGGCTCTGTCACTAGTTTCTAACCTATGTATTAAAATACATAGGTGCATTACACACAATCCAAGACATACCTTTATAGGAGAGATCATTGCAGGGGTTGTTGAGGAAAGTGAAGTTTTAAAAATTTGCTAATTAGCCTTCGGAGCACCGGGAGGCGTGCTCTTCCCTTCCGAGCACTGCATCTTCACCGCCCTCCCGGGTCCGAGGCACGCCCTGCTGCTGTTAATCACGCCCCCGTAGTAAATGATAGACAGCGCTAGACCGTTTGGTCTAGCACTGAAATCCTGCGCCTGCAAATTAGCAATGTCCCCATTTCACAATGGCCGTCATTTCGCTGAACCAGAAAGTGATGGCGCGCGAGGCAGATCAGCTGAGCGGAGCTACGAGTGAACTGGGCGGAGGAGTAGGTAAGTATTGTGTCTTTCCCCTCCTTCTTTTTTTTTAACACGTTGTGCTCCCACTACCACCAACGTTAGAAGCGGGAGATAAACATTTATTTTAATAGGGGGCACATCACACTGCCACCAATGTTACTTTTTGTAAAATACAAGCAAATAGACTATAGGAGAAACTGACAACCACATGCGTTGCCATTGCAGCGCATGTGGTTGTCAGTTGCCACTAACAACCACCAACGAATAACGCCCCAGCCATAAGAAAAAAGGGCAACAGCATGTGCTGCCAGAGCGGCACATGCTGTTGCCCCTGCCACTGCCACCAAGGATTTTGGCGTAGATAAGCCAAAAAGGGCAACAGCATGCGCTGCAAGAGCGGCGCATGCTGTTGCTTCTGCCACTGCCACCAATGATTTTGGTGTAGATAAGCCAAAAAGGGCAACAGCATGTGCTGCCAGAGCGGTGCATGCTGTTGCCCCTTCCACTGCCACCAATGATATTGGCAACCATAAGCCAAAAGGGCAACAGCATGCGCTGCCAGAGCGGCGCATGCTGTTGCCCCTGCCACTGAGACCAATGATATTGGCAACCATAAGCCAAAAAGGGCAACAGCATGCGCTGCCACCGCGGCGCATGCTGTTGCCCTTGCCACTGACACCAATGATTTTGGTGTATATAAGTCAAAAAAGGCAACAGCATGCGCCGCCACAGCGGTGCATTTTGTTGCCACTGCCAACAATGAATTTGACATACATAAGCCAAAAAGGGCAACAGCACGCGCTGCCAGAGCGGTGCTTGCTGTTGCCCCTGCCACTGTCACCAATTAATATTTTCAAGCACAAACGCTACTCATATGTTGACAACATTAAGGGCTAAAAGTCTAGTTTATTAATTGGCCAAACACAAACGCAGCATATTTAATCGAATACATGATATACTTTTTTAACCACAAGCACTGCCTATGTAGCATTATTGAATGATCACACAGACTTATAAAGTATGTTTATTTTTTTTTATCTACAATGTTTGTGCAAGACCAGTGGATTAAGCTGTTACTGCATAATTTTTTTTATTTTCTTTACTCATATTATTATTAAATTAATTTGTATTATATACATTGTTAAAAAAAAATTACTTGTGATATTACGTTTTTTTGTAAATTTATAATTTTATCCCTTTTACCGTTAAAATAATAGGTTATTCAAGATAAAAAAAATGTATTTCATGATGGCAGAGAATATTGGACACACTGAGGTAATATAACAAAATTAATATTAAATTTTATTAATATTATTTTATTTTACATGTATATATTTATTTAATTTTCTATGCTGTTGTGTGTTTTTTTTCTTTAATGAAGGCTGAAGATACCTATTCAAGAGAAGAAAAATTACAAAAACAAACACTCGTTGTGGAAAAAATCCTTCAAAATTACAACACAATGTGATTTTAAATGGAAGACGTAGGCATCTGCATATATAAACCACCAGATAAATACTAATATGCACCATTATTTTTAATTATTATTTTTGCACCTTGGACAGAGCTATAGAAGATAAAGGATATATTCTATACATAATTTAATATAAAATGATAATAATGGCCATTGCCATATATAATAAGAAAACGGTATGTTTGATTTTTTTTTATTTCAAATATTTTTTTGTTGATTTTATTAATATTTAATTTAAATATCAAAGATACATTTTTTATGACTTTTTAAAAATATTTTGTTTATGAATTAGATAACATGAAAAAAAAATTACAAATATAATTACATTAAAGGTTAAAAAAAATTAAAAAAATGAACAAGATAACATTTTTAATTATATAATATCTATTTTTAAAATATTTTTTTTATCTTTGATTATTTTTTAAATATAAAAAATTACAATTTCTTATTAATGATTCTAGTTTGTATTTATGTTCTTTGAGCCTATACTTTCGAAAATTATTCATTATATTATTGTTGATGGTACGAAGACCAGAACCAACATCAGAAATACGCCTCTGAAGTCAACAGGACAACATTTTGTTGGTAAATGATTTTTTAATTTTTATTATTCAATTTATTTTATCCTTCTACATTTAAACGGACCATGAACTGCTATTCCAAGTTCCAATAAATTTAGGTGAACTATATACAAATCACCATAATAATAAAATAATTGATGATGTTTTTTAAATGCTTAGTGTTGGTAGAGGTGGCCAAAGGATTCTAGGTCTCATGGCCAGAAAGTTGATCTATTTTCTTTAATATTGTCAGATTGTTATCTGATAATGTGAAAATGTAATCTGGAAATGCGCAACATTATTTTATTGGTAAATAATACCATAATATTCATCAATGTACACTTTAAATATCCATATAGAAGATTAATCAATATTTAATTGTAAATATTATAAAAAAATGTAATTCTGTGATATTTCATGTGTGTATTTTTTTAATTCAATAGTTTCATAAAAATATTTATCACCTATTTCCATTAAATATCATAAAATTAAAAATTGTTTATTAAATTGTCTTTATAAAGCACACCTATCAATATAATGTCCTTGTTTATCACTAATATATTTGAAGAAAATTGTTTATAATATCAACATAATATATTAATATTAATGACTATATATATTTATTTAGTATTATATCTTTTTATAGGAAGTGGCAACATTACGAAAAACAGATACAAACATCCTGCACCATGTGATAGTAGAATGTGCGGATGTACAAGGCTAAATTTAGAGATTCACTGAAAAAATGCACTAAAACAGTAGATGCAAACAATATATGGACTAAGCCCTCACTCTATAGATAAAATCTGAGACTCTTAGCCAATACATTTTGATCAAAATACATCTGTGCCCACCTACCCAGCGCCACGGTGGTCTCAGTCCAGGCAGGTCCTACGCTAAACCTTCCTATGCGGTTGTGCATCTATGTTTAGGTGCGCAGACCCTGCACATATAGTGTGCTGCTCCTAGTTTCCTCTGTGTGCATCTGCAACCAATGAGAGGAGGAGCACACACACCTATATGTACCACCTTAATCAAGGTCGCCTCTTAGATAGGTGGGGCAAAAGTGCACATGAATGCTACTCCCCTGGTTATAGGAGCGCATTCTATAACCAGGGGAGTAGCATTCATGTGCACTTTTGCCCCACCTATCTAAGAGGCGACCTTGATTAAGGTGGTACATATAGGTGTGTGTGCTCCTCCTCTCATTGGTTGCTGATGCACACAGAGGAAACTAGGAGCAGCACACTATATGTGCAGGGTCTGCGCACCTAAACATAGATGCACAACCGCATAGGAAGGTTTAGCGTAGGACCTGCCTGGACTGAGACCACCGTGGCGCTGGGTAGGTGGGCACAGATGTATTTTGATCAAAATGTATTGGCTAAGAGTCTCAGATTTTATCTATAGAGTGAGGGCTTAGTCCATATATTGTTTGCATCTACTGTTTTAGTGCATTTTTTCAGTGAATCTCTAGAAGTGGCAACATTAGAATCTATGACAGATGAAAGTATAATTTTGAGTGTTACAATGGGCGAAGATTCTAATATAATTATTGAATCTAACTATGTCATAGTGGGCTGCTATGTTCACGAGAATGATAATAACGTTGAGGTAATTAAAATATATAAGTGTTTTATATATTATAATAATTATTATAATGTTGTATAAAAATATAACATTTATTTATTAGTTTATATTTTTATTCTAATTTTCCAGTCTATTTATTTAGTCCCTGATAATGACTGTGAATCACAACCCGATGGAAAATCAACTAGGACAATGGAGCAAGCTGAGAATGAAGACACTGAGGTACTGTTAACTAATTTATTCTTTAAGAATTTTTTTTTTATTTTACAAATGGTGCACGTAATTATTAATATAAAATTGTCTATACTGTTTCAGATGCAGTTACTTTTAAGCCAGCTCTCATTGAAGTACAGCAATGAAGCTCCGATTCTACAGTGTTTTCCGGATAATCCAAGATTAAAAGATTATGCTAATTTACAGAAATTTTCCAGAGAAGAAGAAGAAAATAGAGTAGGCATAGTTAGTTGGTGTCAATGTGACAATTGTATATCGATGCATCAATTGTATATTGGATCGGTCATGTCAAACCAATTTAATCAGTTTCTATGAGGAGGTAAGTTCTAGACTTGACCGCAGCGACTCAATGGATGTCGTATATTTGGACTTCTCCAAAGCGTTTGACACGGTACCACATAAAAGGTTAGTATACAAAATGAGAATGCTTGGCCTGGGAGAAAATGTCTGTATGTGGGTAAGTAACTGGCTTAGTGATAGAAAACAGAGGGTGGTTATTAACGGTACATACTCAGATTGGGTCACTGTCACTAGTGGGGTACCACAGGGGTCAGTATTGGTTCCTATTCTCTTCAATATATTTATTAATGATCTTGTAGAAAGCTTGCACAGTAAAATATCAAATTTTGCAGATGACACTAAACTGTGTAAAGTAATTAACACAGAGGAGGACAGTGCACTGCTACAGCAGGATCTGGATAGACTGGAGGCTTGGGCAGAAAAGTGGCAGATGAGGTTTAACACTGACAAATGTAAGGTTATGCATATGGGAAGGAATAATGCAAGTCACCAGTACATACTAAATGGTAAAGCATTGGGTAACTCTGACATGGAAAAGGACCTAGGAATTTTAGTGAACAGCAAACTAAGCTGCAGAAACCAGTGTCAGACAGCTGCTGCCAAGGCCAATAAGATAATGGGTTGCATCAAAAGAGGCATAGATGCCCGTGATGAGAACATAGTCCTGCCACTTTACAAATCACTAGTCAGACCACATATGGAGTACTGTGTACAGTTCTGGGCTCCTGTGAACAAGGCAGACATAGCAGAGCTGGAGAGGGTTCAGAGGAGGGCAACTAAGGTAATAACTGGAATGGGTGGACTACAGTACCCAGAAAGATTATCAAAATTAGGGTTATTCACTTTAGAAAAAAGACGACTGAGGGGAGATCTAATAACTATGTATAAATATATCAGAGGTCAGTACAGAGATCTCTCCCATCATCTATTTATCCCGAGGACTGTGACTGTGACGAGGGGACATCCTCTGCGTCTGGAGGAAAGAAGGTTTGTACATAAACATAGAAGAGGATTCTTTATGGTAAGAGCAGTAAGACTATGGAACTCTCTGCCTGAGGAGGTGGTGATGGTACGTTCACTAAGAGAGTTCAAGAAGGGCCTGGATGTATTTCTGGAGGGTAATAATATTACAGGTTATAGTTACTAGAGATGGGTCGTTGATCCAGGGAGTTATTCTGATTGCCTGACTGGAGTCGGGAAGGAATTTTTCCCCCTAAAGTGAGGAAAATTGGCTTCTACCTCACAGGGTTTTTTTTGCCTTCCCCTGGATCAACTTGTAGGAAAAACAGGCTGAACTGGATGGACAGATGTCTTTTTTTGGCCTTACAAACTATGTTACTATGTTACTATGATGCCAACTAATATTGAATCGGTCTGCTGTAAAGAAATTTCTAATGCAGAACCTTATCTTGAAAATATTACTTGTATAACGGAACATGAATATTTTTTATTTTTTTGTCAACGTCTGGACACTGTGGATATCACAGTGAGTACAGTTGGTTTGAACAATAATCCACCATCAGTTAAAAATATTAATAGGTAATGTCTATTAATTTTTTACTTTGTTTTTATATATTACTATAAGTTATATTGGGTTGCTCTAAAAATACACTTATTTACTAAATAAGGTATTAAAATGTTATGGTATTATTAATTTTAATGTAGTTTAATAAAATGTGGCACTATAGCACATAAGTTATATTTAGTAAGGTCACAGTGCTCATGTAATTTTTTAATTTATAAACAGGCAACCATAAGAAATATTTGATTAGATATTAAAATTATACAAGCTTTCCATTTACATCGTCGATTATGCACAGGTCCTAGATTACCATGATAGAATGTAATGAACAATTCAAGTTGTCCTGGTGTATGCGTAGACTGACTGTGTGTATATGGCTGTTCTCGTTGATTATTAGTTAAAAAAAATGTATAAATATATATATATATATATATATATATATATATATACATATAAAAATTTTAAAAAATTTATTTATCTATAGACAAAATATGTTTATTATTTTTAAATAATTGCAGGCAAAAGAAGGAATATTGCTTATCGAAATTTCACAGCTTGGGTACATGGCTGTCTTGGAGCAGGAAATCGACGTCCAATACCATCCTGTGTAGTACAGATAGTGCGCAATGCTTTTCCAGATCCTGATTCGGAATATCTTGGCTACAAAGAAAAAAAGATAATCCCGCCGAGTTTATAGCTATAGAAAAATATTGATGTAAATAACTATTGAGTAATGTTTACATTATTTTTTATTTAGTTATTTAGAAAATTTTGTCTTTTTCTACTGTTGTCAAATTGAATATAAAATAATTTATTAATAAATTATTTTTTTTTCCGTTTATTTTTTATTTGAATATTTAAATGTACATTTACATAACCAGCTTTTTAAATCATTTTAAATTAATTATAGAATGAAGATGGTTATAGGAGATGAGTATATAAAAGTCAATAAAAATAATAAATTAAAACATAACACACTAATAACCATATTATCCAAAAAAAAACATTTATTTTTATGGTAAAATAAAAAATAATAAAAATTAAGTAACAATAAATACATTTTTTAAAGATTTTTTACATTAAAATACATTTTTAAACTTTTAGATTTAACATTACAATAAATCTTTTTTTATATTTTTATCAATAAATTTGATAACAAATACAATTAAATTTCCATTATAAATATATATTTTTTTAATATATTCATATGGTTAAGCAAAATTAACACAATAAATATAGAACCTTACCAAAAATTTATAAAATAACATGAATATAAATTAGTAAATGTAAGAACAAAATACAAATTTGAGTTTACATATAAGAATTTGGAATTCTTCGGCCTCTAAAAGGGGTAATTTGATGTCTCTGTATTTTGGCTTTGTTTGGCCGTTCTTTGTTTTAGCAAGTTTGGTGGAAGATTAGGTACTCTTGAAGTCCAATCAGACACTAACAATCCTCCAGCCATTTTAAGCGTATTCACTACTATTTCCTCCATGAAATCAACATTAATTTGTTCGTACATTGCGTACAATCCATTTCTTTTTCCCCTTTGGAATTGCCAGTTTGGTTCTTAAAGAGCCTTTAACTGCTGTGCTGCCTGTGCACGACCAACATTTTTATTGCAGGGCAGCCAATTTAGTACGCGCCTCCATTGAATCAATACCAAAATTAATCCACTTTGTGCGGTATTTTAAGGCCAGAGAATGGAAATTTTCGAACTGTCCGGTAAGGCAAATGTGTGCAAAATGTTCAAGGTCGTTAATAACTTCTTTATTATTTACAATTTTTTCTATGTTAGTACATGGTGGTGTCTCCTTTTTCAGCCAAAATATTTTGTCTTCTGTATCATTTAAATCCTCATGCCCACACTTCTTATACAGATCTCTGTCAAAATTGTAGTTATCCACAATGTGGTGTAGCAAGGAAAGCCATTTTTCTTTTAGAAGTTTTGGATCATTATTACAAGTCTGGATTGACCACCAGAAATGCAGGTAGATTTTATCAATCCAAGGCATTATCTCTTTGCACGTCTCACACGGCTTGCGCTTGTCAATTTTTTCTTGATTGATTTGGTGTAATGCCAAACATCGAACTGATGTCTGATTTTTGGATACTGGGTGCGTAACAACTTTTGAATTCCGACATGCCGATCAGAAGCAAATATATTTATTGTCAAACCTTGTTCTAATGCTCTATTTAGAACTTTTTCAAATGCAAATTTTTCCATGGCCACTGATGAAGAACATTGAGATTTTTGAACAATTTCAAAATCAATTATTTTTTCAGTAAAATTATCCATGATGGTATATATGCAAGATTTAGCACTGTGGCCAGGGCTATCGCATTGCCCATCACCAGAAATGCAGAGAGGTCGTGATTTGAAATCCTCCATATTTGTTTCCATTTCCAATTTCCAAGCCATATCGATGGCAGGGAAGACTGGTATCAATAGTATGTCTTTTCTGAAATATTTAAAAGTTCCAGAATTTGAAACATCTCATTTACTTTATCAAAATTTTGGCCACTAAACAATAACGCTACAGCTATCATGATATTTCCACTGAAATAACCGCCAATTTTGGGTTGTGTTTTGCCAACTACAAAGTACCACTTTACATTCAACAACTGAATTTTCACAATCATGACCTGTTTTATCTGTATTCATGGTATTAAAAGATTGTCCTGGCTGTAAGTCAGATTCGTCAAGGGCTGACAATACGGGATTGTAGGATGAGTCAATTGATAGGACCCTTCAATGTCTTGAGACAGAGATTCAACCTCTTCGAACAAGTCTTCTGTTGGTATCTCAAGTAATGGTGCATTAATTTCCTCTAAATACTTTTTTCTGGTATGAGATACATGAGATATAGAACATATGAGATATGTGGTTTTTTTGAATTGGTGTTGAAATCAAGGGAATATCGGAGACGTCAGTTGCAGTTTTAGACATGATATTTGTTGAAATAGATGGTAAACTATCAGACATACCGACAATTGAACAATTTAGGAGAGTGTAGTCGGTTTGTGTTGCTATAGAACACATTCCTGGCTTCACTATTTCTTGTTCGGTGTATACTGGTTCGTCTAATATATTAGATGTAGCAGAACTATGGGCATCTTGTGCTATATCTAAAGGCCTTTGAAAACTTCTTTTGCGACTTTTCCTTAGATTATCTTCTATAATGGATCCATCCGCTGTGACAGCGGTAAATACAGAGGGAACTGCATCGGGTTTTAGAACTTTGCTACCACTTGATAAAGTATAGGATTCATCAGTAAAATGTAACGAGCAAATCCAATATTTTTTGGTAGCAGCACCTTCCAAAATGTGACCCTGCCATGGAGGCCAGATCTTTAAATTTTTGTTTAGTTGCAGCAAGCCAATCCTTTATTCTGGTTAAATCTTTTGGAAAGCTATGCAACTTTATGACATCCATTTGATTTTTTCCGCCCAGTTTTGCTGAGACATCCGTTGACAAGGCAGGATGGCATTGTTTATCTGATTTAAAAAAAAAAAAAAAAAAAGAAAACAATATATTTTTTTAAAATATAACATTTCTTTTAGAACAATCTAATTTATATTATTTAAAATTTTCTGTAAATAATTAAACTAAATATAATTATTGGGCTTTGTTACTAACATATTTCATTAATCATTTAGATTACCATATGTCTATTTACTTCAATAAAAAAAAATTCATACCTGAATAATTCTCTATTAAATATTTATTCGGAAATGTTCTTTGAATAGGTGCAAATTATTCCTATAAGCATAAAAATATAAATATTTAAATTAATTTATTATGGATCTATAATGGTAGATGGGCATAAAAACTGTTAATAAACATCACCTAATTGACTCACATAGATGCAGTTTGACAACATAATAACAGCATGTGCAATATTTATCGTCTTTGACATATGCAGAATTTCACTAATGGAAACAACATTTCTTTTTTATTAGACTGATGATCGGGGCTATGCAACGTAGAGGATTACAACGTAATTTGTGTACTATAACGGGACTATAATTGATTATAAGAGCTTTAGCGCTTCACTAGCATTCAAAGCAGTTACACAAGTTATACAGTCATCCCATAACAGACGACAAAATAAACTAACATACTCAATGGTGTTATGGAGTGCTAGCAAGATTATACCATAACCCTGAGATTTATGTCATATAACAAAGGAATACATTTTATAAAAATAAACTAGAATGAGAAAATTTACTTAGACAGCTTGGGTAACATTATTGATGTAATTTCTTGTTCTGCATCAATTCAAGGTAAAAAAAAATAGTTAAATATGCTTAAATAGTTGATTGAATAATAATATTTACCGTATTATGAGGGTTAATAGCTTCTGTATGATCAATATCTTCTGATATATTGTAATACAATAAACAACCTATAAAAAAAAAATAAAAAAATAATTAATTTATTCGCTATTACTGTACTTGTTTTAATGTACCGTACCACATATAATTATCTATAGAATTATTTGTAATGTCCACATAGAAATTAAAAATTTTTAATTCATTATTTTTATTTCCTGTAAGTTTGGTTTTATTAATTATTATAGAGGCCTGAACAATGCGGATTAAATTGCGGGACACTAAACATAAACAACAATTACAACCATGAAAATGGATTAGGTAATAAAGTGGAAATTGTATTCCATGACTTCATGCTTTGTACAACGCAAGCTATGCAATTTATGATTAAACTTTTTAAAAAAATTTTTAATAATAACCAATAAATTCTTATTTACTTTTTGTTTATGTACCTTGGACACCACAAACACTGCAATATTAGTGGTGGTTGTTGTTACAAAATTAACACATGTTGACTATTTACTATGTGCGTTTGTTTGATTTTTCCTCATCATGCACTTGACTAATAACGCATAGAGTTGCCAAATTACATCATGTTGAATTTTTTCACTACGGCTATGTGCTTTGGCCTTCCCTTTGCACTACAATAGTATCGCATGCGGTTTCCAAAGTACCTCATGTTGCCTTTTTTGACTGCGGCCGCGTGCTTTGTCCTCCGCATGCACTGCAATATTTGCGCATGTGGTTGCCAAAGTACCTCAAGTTGCCTTATCTCACATCGGCTGTGTTCTTTGGCGACCACATGTACTCCAAATTTAGCCCATGCGGTTTCCAAAGTACCTCATGTTGCCTTTTTTGACTGCGGCCATGTACTTTGTCCTCCGCATGCACTGCAATATTTGTGCATGTGGTTGCCAAAGTACCTCATGTTGCCTTATCTCAGATCGGCTGAGGGCTTTTGCCACCGCATGGACTGCAAATTTAGAACATAAGGGTTCAAAATTGAGTTATATTGCAGAATTACACTGTGTCTGTGGTCAAAGTAAATTACATGCACTGTAAGTGCAGTGTATGGGCTTTTCCATTTGGATAAAATAATTGAATTTTTTTCTTCAAAAAATTAATGCAGACTTCTTAATGGCAAAAAAATGCATTGACGCCTTTTTACTTATAAATGTCAAATTCTTTGGTGGCATGCTGTTGCCCTTTTGGCTTATCTACGCCAATATCATTGGTGGCAGTGGTAGGGCAAGAGCATGCGCCGCTCTGGCAGCACATGCTGTTGCCCTTTTTTGCTTATGGTTGCCAAAATCATTGTTGGCAGGGGCAACAGCATGAGCACAATGGGTTAAAGAAAAGGGAGTGTTGGGGAAGATATAATACTTACCAAACAATGATGCCCGAGAACACGCTCCTCCGCCCAGCTCACTCGTAGCTCCGCTCAGCTGATCTGACGTGCGCGCCGTCACTTCCGGGTTCCGCAGAGGAAAGAGAGCGCTTGCAGTGTTCGGCACTGCAAGCGCTATTGCGCATGCGCCGGGGACATTGCTAATACGCAGGCGCGGGATTTCCGCGCTAGACTGAGCGGTCTATCGCTGTCTATCATTTACTACCGGGGCGTGATTAACAGCAGCAGGGCGTGCCTCGGACTCGGGAGGGCAGTGAAGATGCAGTGCTCGGAAGGGAAAAGCACGCCTCCCAGTGCTCCGAAGGCTACTTAGCATATTTTTAAAACTTCACTTTCCTCAACAACCCCTGCAATGATCTCTCCTATAAAGGTATGTCTTGGATTGTGTGTAATGCACCTATATACCTATGTATTTTGATACATAGGTTAGAAACTAGTGACAGAGCCTCTTTAAGGACTCTATACTGACAGGGAGTGTTCTACAGGATTGGCGCATAGCAAATGTGATGCCAATATTCAAAAAGGGTCCAAAAACAGAGCCGGGAAACTATAGGCCGGTAAGTTTAACATCTGTCGTGGGTGAACTGTTTGAAGGTTTTCTAAGAGATGCTATCTTAGAGTACTTCAATGACAATAAGCAAATAACTCCATATCAGCATGGCTTCATGAGGGATCGGTCATGTCAAACCAATTTAATGTTTCTATGAAGAGGTAAGTTCTAGACTTGACCGCGGAAAATCATTGGATGTCGTATATCTTGACTTCTCCAAAGCATTTGACACTGTACCACATAAAAGGTTAGTATATAAAATGAGAATGCTTGGACTGGGATAGAATGTCTGTATGTAGGTAAGCAACTGGCTCAATGATAGAAAACAGAGGGTGGTTATTAATGGTACACACTCGGATTGGGTCACTATAACTAGTGGGGTACCACTGGGGTCAGTGTTGGGTCCTATTCTCTTTAATATATTTATTAATGATCTTGTTGAAGGCTTGAACAGTAAAATATCAATTCTTGCAGATGACACTAAACTGTGTAAAGTAATTAAAACAGAAGAGAACAGTACACTGCTACAGATGGATCTGGATAGATTGGAGGCTTGGGCACAGAAGTGGCAGATCAGGTTTAACATTGACAAATGTAAGGTTATGCACTAGAGATGAACGAACATGCTCGTCCGAGCTTGGTGCTCGTTCGAGCATTAGGGTATTCGCATACGCTCCCTACTCGGACGAGCATATCGCGATCCTCGAGGAAATGGCAACTTCCTCTTCCTGCATGTTAGCCGCCTTTTTTCAGCCAATCAACATGCAGGAGAGTCTTTGGTACCTCCTAGCATCACGTGGGGCCCCTACAAGTCGATAGCAGG
>ONZH01022067.1:0-203656 GCA_900303285.1 Rhinella marina | reverse complement strand
AGAGAACGCACAGTACAGTTGCCAATTATAAGGCCTATATATTTTATAGTTCAAGGTACACAGCCGTGTACTAACTGTTCAGACGGTGGGTATTAACACCAGGTATTTAAATTATTTTGCAAGAGAACGCACAGTACAGTTGCCAATTATAAGGCCTATATATTTTATAGTTCAAGGTACACAGCCGTGTACTAACTGTTCAGACGGTGGGTATTAACACCAGGTATTTAAAATTATTTTGCAAGAGAACGCACAGTACAGTTGCCAATTATAAGGCCTATATATTTTATAGTTCAAGGTACACAGCCGTGTACTAACTGTTCAGACGGTGGGGTATTAACACCAGGTATTTAAATTATTTTGCAAGAGAACGCACAGTACAGTTGCCAATTATAAGGCCTATATTTTTTTATAGTTCAAGGTACACAGCCGTGTACTAACTGTTCAGACGGTGTGTATTAACACCAGGTATTTAAAATTATTTTGCAAGAGAACGCACAGTACAGTTGCCAATTATAAGGCCTATATTTTTTTATATTTCAAGGTACACAGCCGTGTACTAACTGTTCAGACGGTGGGTATTAACACCAGGTATTTAAATTATTTTGCAAGAGAACGCACAGTACAGTTGCCAATTATAAGGCCTATATATTTTATAGTTCAAGGTACACAGCCGTGTACTAACTGTTCAGACGGTGGGTATTAACACCAGGTATTTAAATTATTTTGCAAGAAACGCACAGTACAGTTGCCAATTATAAGGCCTATATATTTTATAGTTCAAGGTACACAGCCGTGTACTAACTGTTCAGACGGTGGTATTTAAATTATTTTGCAAGAGAACGCACAGTACAGTTGCCAATTATAAGGCCTATATTTTTTTATTTCAAGGTACACAGCCGTGTACTAACAGGTCAGACGGTGGGTATTTACACCTGGTATACAAAAGGGTATTGCAGGCACACAGAACCCAGAACACTAGAGCCAAATAACTGTATTTAAAAAAAAAAAAATTTCACAGCCGTATACTGCCAGATCAGATGGTGCATATACACACTAGGTATATAACAGGGTTTTGCAGCCAAAAAGAACGCAGAACAGTAGTGCCAAATATAGTTTGGTATGTAGCAGAGCACCTAATACACCACTAATGCCTCTCTCTGTCCCTACTCCAGCAGCTATCCCTGAATACAGCAGCCGTTCTCTGCAGAGTGTATATTGTAGTAAAGCTATCACTGTACTGCACTATAGTAGCCCTGATAAGGGCTTTTAATCACGCTCCTGCCTGTCCAACAGCTAAAACCTATCTCTCCCTTCTCCAGCCTCTGTCCCTGACTAAGTTTACGCAGCATATGCGAACGAGCAGGAAGAGCTGAGTTTTTAATATTCGAGGTCACATGGTTTTTCCAGCCAATCCATGTAGACGCCGTTTTCGCGCTGCCAGCGTGCTCCGCGGGCCTGTCATACCCCCCCTGCATGGTGATTGGTGGAAAAAGAGCGCCAGGGAAGGTGGGAGGGGAAACGAATTCTAAGTGCGCCATCGCCGTTATACTCGATTGAAATCGAGTATGCCGAATAGCGTAGTATTCGATCGAATACCGGCTCGATCGAACACTACTCGCTCATCTCTATTTATTAGCATCAATATTATATGCAAGAGTCAGCATAATAATCTTTCTTCTTCTAAATAAGGTGTACAGCAAAGTTTGCTACTAAAAGACCACTGACACTGACCATACTGAGGGCTGCCCATATCTGTGCAAAGAACCCCACACTGTCTCCTAGGCTCCCTATCTACTAGATGATGTAATATCATTCTGGAAACTCACCCCCCTTCCAGAATACGGGATCATACAAGAAAGCAGGATGCAAGTCTCTTAGTGCATAGTTATGAGCACCTTTAGGCACAGGCTCTGAAGAAGCAGAGCCTTGCTTGCCTCAGTAGAGGGTAGAGTTGTCTTGTTTGACATTTGCTTCACCTAGTATGCTCTATCCATGGCCATTTAGTGGATTATTAGCTGTATTGCATGCATATATCCCATTCTAAGGTAAGCTTCCAATTCCTTTGAGAACTTGTAAGGAGAACGGGGAGTGTGCACCAGTTTATGCAGGGGAATTTATTAGGAACTGTTTATCAAGCTTTCTATGACATGTATATGGGGTAGTGGTCATTGGTCAGTGGTCATACAGGAAGATAGAAGTTTCTTGAAGTTCATGGGTGCAGTAAGGTCCAGAGAGTAGGCTGTCTAGTGGTGTAGTATATCTGAGTAGGGAAAGGCTGACTTTCTTTCAGTATGGTGCAGGGGAGATTTGTCCATGATTGATAGGGAAGGAGAACATGTCAGCTTCAATAAACAACCTCGAGATGCTGATATGTTGTATATACTTGTGCTGTGGCTAGCAGATAATGTAGGACTGGGATCTTTTCCCACCAGTCAGACAACATGACAAGCAGCAGTGCAGTTGGTTTTTTGACCCTGGAGTTTGGGGATCTGCAGCTTATAGCAGTTGGGAAAAACGGTGAGTGGATAGATTGTCCATAGAGTTATTGCTGTAGCCTCACATTATGTCTGAACTGGCTTATTCCAGTCCATTGTACTGAACTCTGACTGATGTTCATCCAAAATGATGAACATTTGTAGAACAATAACCCTCGGAGTTTGTACTGCTTCCTCCCAGTAAGTGAGTGACTGGATTTGCTTCTTACAAACCTTGTATCACATGCAAAACAGGAAAGAAAGGAGGGGCAGGTGTCTAAGGTGCAGCAATCTCTCTTGCTTAAAGGGGCTTTCCAAGACCCTCAAAAAACAGAAGAGTTACTCACCTGTCCACTCCCCCTCTGATTCTATTGCTGCAGCAATGATTCCCCTGACTACCTCATGTGATCACTGTAGAGAGTTACTAGTCTTAGCAGTCAGAGACGTCCTTGCGGCAGAGAGACCAGTTCTTCAGCGATGATGTCCCTGACTCAGAGGCGTAGCTAGAGGTTCAGCACAGGGGGGGCGAAACATACTTGAGTGGGCCCCCCACTTAGTGGCTTCCCAAATGCACGTTTCCAACTTCACAGGCACATACTACTAGTTGTGGTTATAATATTGTATTAGAAAGATGACTGTATAAACTGCTAGATCATCTATGCGGTTAAGTACAGTACAATAGACTTTCTACATACCCTAGTCTAAATACTCTACCATATAATGCAGTAAAATATAGGAGTAATAGGAGTAAAAAAACAAGGGGACTCCTATGTTAAAGGAAACCTGTCCCCAGTTTTTACATTACTAAACTAACAGTCCCCTGCCCCCATCAGACCTCAGATCAGCGTATTGTGCCCCCATCAGACCTCAGATCAGCGTATTGTGCCCCCATCAGACCTCAGATCAGCGTATTGTGCCCCATCAGACCTCAGATCAGTGTACTGTGCCCCATCAGACCTCAGATCAGCAGAATGTGCCCCCATTAGTCCTCACATCAGCCTACTGTGCCATCAGACCTCAGATCAGCAGAATGTGCCCCATTAGACCTCAGATCAGCGTATTGTACCCCTATCAGACCTCAGATCAGCAGAATGTGCCCCCATTAGTCCTCACATCAGCCTACTGTGCCATCAGACCTCAGATCAGCGTATTGTGCCCCCATCAGACCTCAGATCAGCAGAATGTGCCCCCATTAGTCCTCACATCAGCCTACTGTGCCCCCATCAAACCTCAGATCAGCAGAATGTGCCCCATCAGACCTCAGATCAGTGTATTGTGCCCCATCAGTCCTTAGATCAGCATATTGTGCCCCCATCAGACCTCAGATCAGCAGAATGTGCCCCCATCAGACCTCACATCAGCCTACTGTGCCCCATCAGACCTCACATTCAGCGTATTGTGCCCCATCAGACCTCAGATCAGCGTATTGTACCCCCATCATACCTCAGATCAGCTTAATGTGCCCCCATCAGTCCTCACATCACCCTACTGTGCCCCATCAGACCTCAGATCAGCGTATTGTGCCTCCATCAGACCTCAGATCAGCAGAATGTGCCCCCATCAGACCTCAGATCAGCAGAATGTGCCCCCATCAGACCTCAGATCAGCAGAATGTGCCCCCCATCAGACTTCAGATCAGCAGAATGTGCCCCATCAGACCTCAGATCAGCGTATTGTGCCCCATCAGACCTCAGATTCAGCGTATTGTGCCCCATTAGACCATCATATCAGTGTATTGTACCCCCATCAGACCTCAGATCAGCAGAATGTGCCCCCATCAGTCCTCACATCACCCTACCTGTGCCCCCATCAGACCTCAGATCAGCGTATTGTGCCTCCATCAGACCTCAGATCAGCGTATTGTGCCCCCATCAGACCTCAGATCAGCGTATTGTGCCCCCATCAGACCTCACATCAGCCTACTGTGCCCCATCAGATCTCACATCACCCTACTGTGCCCCCATCAGACCTCAGATCAGCGTATTGTGCCCCATCAGACCTCAGATCAGTGTATTGTGCCCCTATCAGACCTCAGATCAGCGTATTGTGCCCCCATCAGACCTCACATCAGCCCTACTGTGCCCCATCAGACCTCAGATCAGCGTATTATGCCCCATCAGACCTCAGATCAGCCTACTGTGCCCCCATCAGACCTCAGATCAGCAGAATGTGCCCCCATCAGACCTCAGATCAGCCTACTGTGCCCCCATCAGACCTCAGATCAAGCGTATTGTGCCCCATTCAGACCTCAGATCAGCGTATTGTGCCTCCATCAGACCTCAGATCAGTTTATTGTGCCCCCATCAGACCTCAGATCAGCGTATTGTGCCCCCATCAGACCTCAGATCAGCATATTGTGCCCCATCAGACCTCACATCAGCCTACTGTGCCCCATCAGACCTCAGATCAGCGTATTGTGCCCCATCAGACCTCAGATCAGCGTATTGTGCCCCCATCAGACCTCAGATCAGCCTACTGTGCCCCCATCAGACCTCAGATCAGCGTATTGTGCCCCATCAGTCCTTAGATCAGCATATTGTGCCCCCATCAGACCTCAGATCAGCAGAATGTGCCCCCATCAGACCTCACATCAGCCTACTGTGCCCCATCAGACCTCACATCAGCGTATTGTGCCCCATCAGACCTCAGATCAGCGTATTGTACCCCCATCATACCTCAGATCAGCTTAATGTGCCCCCATCAGTCCTCACATCACCCCTACTGTGCCCCCATCAGACCTCAGATCAGCGTATTGTGCCTCCATCAGACCTCAGATCAGCGTATTGTTCCCCCATCAGACCTCAGATCAGCGTATTGTGTCCCCATCAGACCTCACATCAGTAGAATGTGCCCCCATCAGACCTCACATCAGCGTATTGTGCCCCCATCAGACCTCAGATCAGCGTATTGTGCCCCCATCAGACCTCACATCAGCCTACTGTGCCCCATCAGACCTCAGATCAGCGTATTATGCCCCATCAGACCTCAGATCAGCCTACTGTGCCCCCATCAGACCTCAGATCAGCAGAATGTGCCCCCATCAGACCTCAGATCAGCCTACTGTGCCCATCAGACCTCAGATCAGCGTATTGTGCCTCCATCAGACCTCAGATCAGTTTATTGTGCCCCCATCAGACCTCAGATCAGCGTATTGTGCCCCCATCAAACCTCAGATCAGCATATTGTGCCCCATCAGACCTCACATCAGCCTACTGTGCCCCATCAGACCTCAGATCAGCGTATTGTGCCCCATCAGACCTCAGATCAGCGTATTGTGCCCCCATCAGACCTCAGATCAGCCTACTGTGCCCCCATCAGACCTCAGATCAGCGTATTGTGCCCCATCAGTCCCTTAGATCAGCATATTGTGCCCCCATCAGACCTCAGATCAGCAGAATGTGCCCCCATCAGACCTCACATCAGCCTACTGTGCCCCATCAGACCTCACATCAGCGTATTGTGCCCCATCAGACCTCAGATCAGCGTATTGTACCCCCATCATACCTCAGATCAGCTTAATGTGCCCCCATCAGTCCTCACATCACCCTACTGTGCCCCCATCAGACCTCAGATCAGCGTATTGTGCCTCCATCAGACCTCAGATCAGCGTATTGTTCCCCCATCAGACCTCAGATCAGCGTATTGTGTCCCCATCAGACCTCACATCAGTAGAATGTGCCCCCATCAGACCTCACATCAGCGTATTGTGCCCCCATCAGACCTCAGATCAGCGTATTGTGCCCCCATCAGACCTCACATCAGCCTACTGTTCCCAATCAGACCTCACATCAGCCTACTGTGCCCCCATCAGACCTCAGATCAGCGTATTGTGCCCCATCAGACCTCAGATCAGCGTATTGTGCCCCATCAGACCTCAGATCAGCGTATTGTGCCCCCATCAGACCTCACATCAGCCTACTGTGCCCCATCAGACCTCAGATCAGCGTATTGTGCCCCATCAGACCTCAGATCAGTGTATTGTGCCCCATCAGACCTCAGATCAGCGTATTGTACCCCCATCAGACCTCAGATCAGCAGAATGTGCCCCCATTAGTCCTCATATCAGCCTTCTGTGCCCCCATCAGACCTCAGATCAGCGTATTGTGCCCCATCAGACCTCAGATCAGCATATTGTGCCCCATCAGACCTCACATCAGCCTACTGTGCCCCATCAGACCTCAGATCAGCGTATTGTGCCCCATCAGACCTCAGATCAGCGTATTGTGCCCCCATCAGACCTCAGATCAGCCTACTGTGCCCCCATCAGACCTCAGATCAACCCACCCAGCCACATAAGATTAAAATAAAAAACCTTTCTTACCTGTCCCGCGCTGCAGCTGCCCTCGGACCGGAGGGCAGCCGCAGCGCGGGACAGGTAAGAAAGGTTTTTTATTTTAATCTTATGTGGCTGGGTGGGTTGATCTGAGGTCTGATGGGGGGTCCCTAAATACAAGTGAGTGCTTCCATAATGGAAGCGCTCACTTGTATTCGCCTGATAGTTTTAAGGTCATCCTTGCTGGGCCCCCCCTGAGTCACTGGGCCCGGAGCCGTCGCCCCCCCCGGTAGCTACGCCTCTGCCCTGACTGCCTCACATGACCACTCAGACAGCAGTGATGACATGGGGTAGCTGGTGACATCATCACTGCAGTGCAAGAAACAAAGACCAGCACGAAGTATCTAATCGTTGGCCCTAGAACCAGTGGCGTACCTCCAATAGAGGCAGACCACGCAGCTGCTATGGGGCCCCTGGGGGAAGGGGGCCCGCAGTGCAGGATAGGCCCCGCCCACTAATTAAACTTGTATGGCTACCTAAGAATGTAATAAGTGTAGAAGGACCTTTGGTGATGTCATTGACCATGTGACCAGTGAAGGAAGCCAACAAATAGCAGAGCAGCTGAAGTCTAAAGGACCTGTGGTGATGTATTCATCATGTGACCAGTGCAGAGGACTGGTAAAAGACCTGTGGGATGTGAGGGGGAGGAGCTTCTGTGTGGTGCCTGCTGGAGGAGAGGTTAGTGGTGTCCTGGGATAGCCATATATCATCCTAGAAAAGCTGGGAGTTGTAGTTCTCTCCTTTTATACCTCCTCTCTGTAATGTATACTGATGTCTCATAATAAGTCTGGCCATACTGGGGGTTATAGTTATTTTTTTTTAAAGCTATCACCTAGTACAAGTGGATAATGCCCTATAATAATCTGGACATGCTGGGAATTGTAGTTCTCTCTTCTTAGGCTGGGTTCACGTCACCGTTTAGTTTTCCATTTTGACTGCAGGACTTTTTCCGTCTAAAATAACGGATCTCAGACAGAAATGGCTCAAATGAATGCGGAATGTGCAGAACTGATGCTTGAAATACAGGATCCGTTTTTTTCTGACAGATCAGAAGTACGGAAAACTAAGCAGTGATGTGAACCTGGCCTTATACACTGTGTGTGTAATATCCACTGGTATCCAATAATATCATCCTGGACATGCTGGGAGTTGTAGTTCTCTCCATTTTACCTCTCCCTGTGTTTCCCCCTAATTTCCAATAATAACAATCTGGTGATGATGAGACTTGTAGTTCCCTTGTCACTATTGTGATGTTATGCAGCAGCTGAGGTGTGTATTATGAGATTCTGCAGCAGCTGAGGGGTGTATTAGGAGGTTCTGCAGCAGCTGAGGTGTATTAGGAGGTTCTGCAGCAGCTGAGGTGTGTATTAGGAGGTTCTGCAGTGGCTGAGGTGTATTAGGAGGTTCTGCAGCGGCTGAGGTGTATTAGGAGGTTCTGCAGCGGCTGAGGTGTATTAGGAGGTTCTGCAGCAGCTGAGGTGTATTAGGGGGTTCTGTAGCAACTGAGGTGTATAAGGAGGTTCTGCGGCGGCTGAGGTGTATTAGGAGGTTCTGCAGCAGCTGAGGTGTATTAGGAGGTTCTGCAGCAGCTTGAGGTGTATTAGGGGGTTCTGCAGCAACTGAGGTGTATTAGGAGGTTCTGCAAGAGCTGAGGTGTGTATTAGGAGGTTGTACAGCTGCTGAGGTGTGTATTATGAGATTCTGCAGCAGCTGAGGTGTGTATTAGGAGGTTCTGCAGCAGCTGAGGTGTGTATTATGAGATTCTCCAGCAGATGGTGTGTATTATGAGATTCTGCAGCAGCTGAGGTGTGTATTAGGAGGTTCTGCAGCAGCTGAGGTGTGTATTATGAGATTCTCCAGCAGATGGTGTGTATTATGAGATTCTGCAGCAGCTGAGGTGTGTATTAGGAGGTTCTGCAGCAGCTGAGGTGTGTATTATGAGATTCTCCAGCAGATGGTGTGTATTATGAGATTCTGCAGCAGCTGAGTTGAGTATTAGGAGGTTCCTGCAGTAGCTTAGATGTGTGTTGGGAGGTTTTGCAGCAGCTGAGGTGTGTGTTAGGAGGTTTTGCAGCAGCTGAGGTGTGTATTAGGAGGTTCTGCAGTAGCTTAGATGTGTGTAAGGAGGTTTTGCAGCAGCTGAGGTGTGTGTAAGGAGGTTTTGCAGCAGCTGAGGTGTGTGTAAGGAGGTTTTGCAGCAGCTGAGGTGTGTGTTAGGAGGTTTTGCAGCAGCTGAGGTGTGTATTAGGAGGTTCTGCAGCAGCTGAGGTGTGTATTATGATGTTCTGCAGCAGCTGGAGTGTGTATTAGGAGGTTCTGCAGCAGCTGAGGTGTGTGTTAGGAGGTTCTGCAGCAGTTAGAGAAACATAAATTGTACCTGGATTAAATCCTTTAGTTTTCTGTGTCTGCACTTTGTAAAATGTCCCTGTCCTGTTCCTTGGCCAGCACGAGTCGCACTGTGACCTGCCTGACCAGTCCAGACCTGACCTGATCCAGCAGTGTCACCAGTCCAGAATGGCTAAATCCAGCATATGCCAAACACTTCTGCCACCTGCCGGATCCCATTCACAATAATGGGGTCATTCGAGATCCGGCATGCAGCGGTGTTTTACCCTTTATTTTTGACAGAATCTGCGACTGAGGCTTCTGCTGGAATCTCTGCAGTAGATGTGAACGTACCCACGGGGTGCTATGGGTCACGCACAAGGGGGCCCAATTCATATTCTTGCCATGGGGCCTAGAACGAAGTGGAAACGAACAGATGAGTATTGCTGTTGTCTAAAATGTTAGTGTTCTTGGAAAACCCTTTATAGAGGGAACATCGGAATACCCCCTGATTTGATCAACAGTGCTAATTTTGCTAAATTGTCACCCTAAATTGTCACTAATTACTTAGGTCTAGAGTAAATGTCTACAGCCAGCACTAGGGGGAGATAAAAAGCTTACAGTATATTGTGTTATTGTGGAGTTCATTGATGTAGTAAGCTACTGTGCTCCCTTTAGTGGTGGTTGCAGGCAGCTAGAACCTTTTTATCTCTTCACAGAGGATTTAGAGCGGTGGAGATTAATGTTATGCTCCATTCAGCATCATTGTTACTGTTATTTTATTAGGATTAAGGAGCAAAACAGAAATACGATCACGAAGCTGAAATAGGTAAAACATACATAAATCATATGCCAAAACAGCACTGGCACTTATGCATGGCTTGTCTACCCATTGGACATGGCCCTTAAAGGGTATTTCAGGATTTTTATAGTGATAAAGCTCTCAATATCATGTCCGCAGGGGTCCGCCGCTCGGTATCCCCACTTATCAGAGGTTTTAAAGCAGCAGGGACTACACCGCTCTGTCCATTGTGCAGCTCCTTGCTGTTCATTCATGTGCATATTTAATAGCAGCTCCTGAACAGCTGAAAACTGCAAGTTTATCAAAGTTTCTAGTGAAGTAAGGCAGTGTTCACCAATCACCATGGCTGACATCCTAGCAGAAGTCCTCTACAGTGACAAGAGTAATTATAAGTTCTATGGCCCCTGCGGCAAAGACTCAAACACAGAAAGCATTAGGAATAGAGACAGCAGGAAACACAGAGTGTGACATGTGGATTAAAGGTTAGGGAGACAACGCAGTAAAATGGCAGGAGGAATGTTCAATTTTACCGAAAACATGTGCTGAGAAGGATGAATAAGAAACGAGCACAATTCTAGAAAATGCAGTATCCAATATTGTACTATGAGGAACATTGGGGGTCCAAATACTAGATATATGTACAGTTGTAGTTTGAATGGAGTAGTGGTAAGGCTCTCTGAGCCACCATTTCTATGGAACTGTGTAACAGGGAACCAGCGGCGCACTCCCTCCTTGCAGCCCCATCAGCGTCCCTGTGTATAGGTGGAGAGGGGAGCCGGCGATGTACGCAGCCGGCGTCTCCATCTCCATAGTAACAGGGAGGCGGAGAGGAGCCGGCAGCACGTGTTTCTGCTACACGTCCGGCATCCTCGTTCCCTGGACTACAAGCAGGGGCAGGCGCATGGTGTGGGTCACGTGACGCTAGCCACGTCATGTGACCCCTCAACCTCCTGCTGGCCACAGGTTGCTTGTAATTGGTTTTACTTTTGCTATTCCTTGGATTTTGATTACTAGTTATTGACCTCAGCTTGAACCTCAGCTCTGACCAAGTTTAACCCTTTTGGACTGACGTGATCTCCTGGCTTTTGACTTCGGCTTCCCCTGGTTCCAGTTTTGCTTCTGTTTGGTATTGATCATCTTCTCGGTATCCGACCCCAGCATGGTAACGTTGTTGTCTGTCTCTTATTTTTCCCTTCCCTTTAAGGCCCTGCACTTACGCTAAGTTAGGGACCTCCATCCAGTTGTGCACTGTCATTTAGGATGGACAGTGCAAGTAGGTAGGGACAGTGGTGGGGGTGGAGCACAGGGCTGCACTGTTCCCTACTTACTCGTGAAAAACTGTTTCCACTAATCATATACACATTAGGGTGCATTCACTGTTTTGCTTTCTGTTCTTCTGATCCATCAGAAGAAGAGAGAGGGAGAAAAAAAAACTGGATCCTGTAAAAAAAAAAATAATCCTGTTGCTTCAGTTATGCATAGGATTGCATAGGATTAGTTTTTTACAGGATCCAGTAAAAAAACCGATCCTGTTGCATCAGTTGTCAGAGAAATAGTAAAGAATGAGGTATTGTGGCACACGGCAATCTGGCCTGATGCCAAACTTTTTTTTTTTTTTTAAAGAAAGAAAGAATCCCAGAAGGTAAACAGCGCCGACCTCTATAGTAGTGATAATAAGTGAATGGATTGTGGTGTATCAATTATGAGTGATATGTCCATCGAATCCACAATAAAAGTCAGATCATAAAAGAAGTTACATAAAATTTAAGGATAAAATAGTGAATTAAAAATTGTGTTAACTCACTTCGCTGGGGGGTGGTCTACAGGATAACCTCAAGACACCAGCAGCACCAATCCCCCCTGGTCAGGATCGCTTGTAAAATCTTGTTTTGTTTCCAATTCCTTTATTTTGTAAATAAATCCTGCTCAACGCGTTTCGGGGGTTTGGCTAATAACCCTCTTCATCAGGAGCAAATACAAGACACCAAAAACAAACATAACATAAATGTGTACCTGGAGGTACTTGTATATGGGTCGAAATACCGCCAAAACACTCATGGGAAGGCACGTGGAGTCGGGCTAAGCATGACTTACGGTAATCCTACATTTCCGGTATGCCGATGCGTTCCACAGTGGAACACATCGGGAACAGAGAATTAGATAGCAAGGATTTACAATCCACAGGGTCACATAATCTAGTCATAGCTAAACGGAGTGTTTATCTTTCATAAAACTAAGAGAAGAGGTGTTAGCATATTAAAGAATAATTTAAAAACATATGTTTTATAAATAAAATGGAATTTACCTTTGCGTATCAGCATGGAACACATCCGGTATTGTTGTTCTGTGGAATAATCCCAGTTTTGCTTAAAACCTATTTTAAATGTGGACTCTGTGTACTTCCCATGAGTGTTTTGGTGGTATTTGGATTCACACGTGGATTAAATACCACGCGACTATCCTTTAAGCTGCCTCTCTCTGCCTATATTTTGGTTTTGGCTCTATGTACCAGCCTTTTCTGGGAAATTTTCACTTTACTCCATGTCCCTCCACTGGCACCTCAAGTTTATCTTATCTTGGAAAAAAGCCAGATTAAGCCTTGCCTTTTTTTAAACCTTTCGCATGACTTATCATCCATTTGAGCCATTTCCCTTTTTCTAGGCTACTTTCACACCAGCATTTTCGCTAGATCTGTCATGGATCAACAAAAACGTTTCGGTCATAATAATACCTCTGTATCCATTCTGAACAGATCCGGTGTTGTATTATTTCTAAACTAGCCAAGACGGAACCGTCCCCCATTGATTTATAATAGCTTTAGAGATGTGTGTCCGAGAAAACAGATCTACCACCATTGACGTACATTGTGTGTCATGACGGATCCGTCTTTCTCCATAACACGTATCTCAATTTTTGGTTGGCACTCCACAATATGTTCAGGTGCTCAGTGATAGGCAAGTCCGATTGATAAATATATATAAATCACAGCACACAATAAGGTTTAGTAGAAAGACAAAACGCTCAATTTATTAGTATCCACATTCCTCTTCCTCACATTTGTCACATATAAGGCCAACGTTTCAGACCTTCCCGGACCTTGATCACGGCCTAAAACATATATAGAACATATAATGAATAAACAATATCTTGACAGGACAAAAAAAACAAAATTAACAAAATTAATGACAAACCGACACCAAAAAATAGACACCACATAAAATATTGTAATCAAAATTCATATGTATAGATTATAAAAATATAAATAGCTTTGGACCGACAAAATCATATTTAAAGGCAATAGTAAACTACGTAATTAATTGAAAGCTAAACTAGTAATGATAATAGATCAAAGTAAATACTATGCTCTATCGCACTGCTATATTCCATATGACATGTGGCATATATAGTATATCTGCAAAATACTGCTAGAAATGAATCAGTGTCACAAAATGCCTTATATTTGTACAACAAAGAACCATGATATAAACTGATTTTCCAGGTAAGACAAGTGCAATTGCTCCAGAGTCTATAAACTACCATATGTCTCAAAATATAATAGATATGGAGCAATGCTGTATTATAGATCCCCCATAAATCCACAGGTTAGGGCTCGTTCACATCACCGTTAGGGATTCCGTTATAACGGAAAATAACGGAATCCCTAGGACGGAAATCAAAACGGACACCTTTAAGAGGCATTCCGTTTTGATCCGTCATAATAGAAGCCTATGGGAAAGCATAACAGATCCGTCTGGTTGCCGTTATGCTGGATGGAAAACAAAGTTCTGTCGACAGGACTTTGTTTTCCATCCAGCATAACGGAAACCAGACGATGTTATAACGGAAAGTTAGAACGGAATCCCTAACGGTGATGTGAACGAGCCCTTAGTAGACAAGCAATGTCAAAAGATCATTAGGGCACATAGAGTAGACAAGTTATGTCAAAAGATCATTAGGGTACATAGAGTCCAGAAAGTGCATGTTAGGGTACAAAAAAATTCCTTTACCTGCTAAATACAAGCATTGAAAAACCTACAACAGGATAAATCTATTACCATCAAACAAGCAGATAAGGGAGGGGCCATCGTGGTCATGGATACGGTTTATTACTTACAAGAGGTTCAGAGACAACTTTCTGATACATCTACTTACCAACTAGTACCTACCAATCCGACCTTGAGAATTCAACAACAAATAGAATCTTTACTAGATGAACATCATGCTTGCGGTACTATAGATTCAGCCACCTCTTCCTTTTTACGTAATGAACATCCAATTACACAGGTCTTATGTGAGGAGTAGGTCAGGGGGACACAAATGACACAGACAAAGTGAGGCCCTGACACTCCTCCCAACCACTGTCCCTGCCTTTTGAGGAACCCGGCTCCTTAACAGGCCGGCCCCAACCGAAGACTGCAATTACACTGAAGAAAGTGGAACACGAGACAAACAACGAAAACAAAACACAAGCAGGAAAAAACCTAAACAGGTCAGGAACTGAAGGGGTAAAAGGTAAAGGAACCAAGCAAGGAATAAACAGAGGAGAACACCAAAGGTAGGTAACAGTAACAGAAACCAGGGAAAAAGGTACAGAGTCAGAGGAATACCGGATAAACACAGAGTAGCTAGCTTAGGCACAAGGCTCTATAGCAGGCACAGATAAATGGCGAGTGTGAAACTAAATAGTGGCTAGAGTCCCAGCCCCATGGCGTGATAGGAGCAGGGATCCCAGCCACACCCTTGAATGGACCAAAATTACTGGCAGGGACGCCTGCCAGTAAAACTAGCAAAACTAGCCAAACCTTTAACCCTTAAGGAACCGAAGTGTTACAAGAGCATTTTCTGGCTTGCACTCGGGATGAGCGCCGTATAGCGTCAGAACACGGGAACGCCCGCACCCGCCCAACATCCGCTGGAGGGCCGCAGCGCCCCCGAATCCTGACAGAACCCCCCCCCCGCCGAGGAGGGGCCTCCGGACCCTCAACAGGACCTCCAGGCTTGGAAGGGTAAGATTGGTGGAATTTTTTAACGAGTCTGGGAGCGTGAAGATCTCTGGCAGCCACCCAGACACGCTCCTCAGGACCATACCCTTTCCAATGTACAAGGTACTGGAGAGAATTCTGTACTTTGAGAGAGTCAATAATTCATGGAGCAAACTTTGCTGATGGTACTCGAAGACGGAGATTTTTAGTTGAGAGCCACACTTTGTCACCAAATACATATTCAGGACCGGGACGGCGTTTCTTATTCGCATATTTGATCTGCTTAAGTTGGGCATTTTTTAGAGTCTCAAGACTCTTTGCCCAGACTGTGTACAGTCGATTAGCGACGTCCTTAACCGAGGAGAATCTAGATTCGTTACCAGTTACGGCGGAATATCTGGGGTGAAAACCATAATTGCAGTAAAATAGGGACAGTCGTGTCGAGGAACTTTCACAATTATTTAGAGTGAACTCGGCCATGGGCAGGTACTCACTCCCCTTTTCCTGACATTCAGAAACGAAACACCTAAGATATTGCTCAAGTGACTGATTAAGTCTTTCAGTCTGCCCATTCGTCTCGGGGTGAAAGGCGGAGGAGAAGGACAGCGAGATACCCAACCTACTGCAAAACTCTCTCCAGAACCTCGACACGAACTGAACCCCCCTGTCAGACACTATGTTAGACGGAATTCCATGAATGTGTAAAATATGGCGGATAAACAACCCTGCAAGGACTCTAGCTGTAGGCAATTTTTTCAACGAGACCAGATGGCACATTTTAGAAAAACGATCCACCACAACCCAGATTACTGACCTACCTTTGGAGAGAGGAAGATTAGTAATAAAATCCATGGAAATGTGAGACCAGGGCCTGTTGGGCAAAGGGAGCGGATGTAATAGCCCTTCTGGGACTTGTCGAGGAACCTTTGCCCTAGCATAGGTCTCACAAGCCTTAAAAAACGCCTTAACATCACGTTGCCAGGATGGCCACCAATAGGTACGGGACAACAAGTATCCAGTACCCGCGATGCCCGGATGACCAGACAAAACTGAGGAATGGACCTCTTCTAACACCTTCAGCCGAAGATGACCTGGGACAAAGAGTTTACCTGGGGGTACAGTATTAGGAGCAGAACTCTGAGTCTGCAATAGAAGACACAAGATCTGAAGTCAAAGTGGCAACGACTACCCCGGGAGAGAGGATATTTTCTGGTTCCTCATCCAGGACACCACTGGCACCAAAGCTTCTGGACAAGGCATCAGCCTTTACCTTTTTTCAGCCTGGACGATAAGTTACCACAAAATTAAACCTGGTAAAAAACAAAGCCCATCGCGCTTGACGGGGGTTCAATCTCTTGGCATTGTCCAGATACAGCAGGTTCTTATGGTCAGTTAACACTGTCACCTTACGTCTGGCACCCTCCAGAAAGTGTCTCCACTCTTCAAAGGCCCATTTAATAGCCAGTAACTCCCTGTTTCCTATATCATAATTAACTTCAGCAGTGGAGAACTTTCTGGAGAAAAAGGCTACAGGTTGAAGGTTGGTAAAGGGTTCAACTCCCTGAGACAGGACAGCCCCTACTCCTGTCTCAGAGGCGTCAACCTCCACGACAAAAGGCTGTTCAGGGTCAGGATGAACCAAGACTGGAGCAGTGGTAAAACATCTTTTTTAAGTTAGAGAAGGCTTGTTCGGTTTCATGTGTCCAAGAGGTAGGATCAGCCCCCTTGATAGTTAAATCAGTAAGGGGTTTAGCAACCATAGAAAAGTTTTTGATAAATTTTCTATAATAGTTAGCAAAACCCAGAAAACGCTGGACCTCTTTCAAGGTAGTAGGTCTAACCCACTCAACCACAGCAGAAACTTTTTGTGGATCCATACTTATAGAACCAGGGGTAAGTATGTATCCCAGAAATCCCACCTCCTGGACTCCAAACTGACACTTAGACAATTTAGCACACAGCCGATTAAGTCACAATCTGGAGAGGAGCTCCCTCACATGCTCCCGATGGGACTCCAAATCTGTGGAGAATATGAGGATGTCGTCCAGATATATAACCAAAAAACGGCCCAAAAGATGTCTGAAGATATCGTTAACAAAACGCTGGAAAACAGCCGGGGCATTGCTGAGACCAAATGGCATGACTAGGTATTCAAAGTGCCCCTCTGGAGTATTAAAAGCTGTCTTCCACTCGTCACCTTCCCTGATGCGGATTAGATTGTAAGCTCCACGGAGGTCAATTTTAGAGAACCACCAGGCCCCCACAACCTGATTGAATAAATCCGGGATCAGAGGGAGAGGATGCTGGTCCTTAATCGTGATCTTATTGAGCTCCCTGTAGTCAGTACATGGACGGAGACCTCCATCTTTTTTCTCAACGAAGAAAAACCCTGCACCAATAGGGGAGACAGAAGGCCATATGTGCCCTTTTTTCAGACTATCCTGAATATACTGATGCATAGACTCTCGCTCAGGAGCTGACAAATTAAAAATGCGACCCTTAGGAAGCTTGGCCCCAGGAACTAGGTCTATGGCACAATCATAAGGCCGGTGTGGAGGTAGAGTTTCCGCAGCGGCCTCATCAAAGACGTCTTTGAAATCAAAAATAAACTCAGGAATATCCAAATCATTATTCACAGTACACATCATGGAAGGAACAGTTTTAAGATGTGAACCACATGAATTCCTCCATTTCACCAGGTCAGTGGTTTTCCAATCAAATACAGGGTTATGGAGGCGGAGCCAAGGCAAACCGAGAATAAGATCTGCAGTTAGTTTTTCCATCACAAAAAATGACATTTTTTCTGTATGTAAACACCCAACGTTCATCATAACCTCAGCAGTACGAAATTTTATTCTCCCCTCATTCAAGGGAGTAAAATCTGCACCAGAAACTGAAAAGGGGAAACACAAAGGAATTAACTCCAAACCCAAGGCCTGAGCAACAACCAAATGGATGAAACTCACTACAGACCCTGAATCCACCATGGCCTGACAAGCAAAAATTTTAGAATCAGAAACCAAGGTTACAGGTAACAAAAACTTATTAACAGAATTAGGAGGTACCTGTACGCCTGAGTGACCCTCCTGGAGATCACTCAGGCGCTGGCATTTCCCTGTGGTGACTTCGGCTTGGATGAGCAACCCCTCAAGAAATGGCCAGGTTTTCCACAGTATAGACATAAGGCATTCTCCAATCGATGTCTCCTTCTAGCAGCAGCAGATGTAGAGCCTAACAACATAGGTTCTTCTCCAGAAGACTGAGAGGGAGATGATGATTGAAATTGGGAAGGCATATTCTTAGAGAAAGTAGAAGGAGGTTTGACAGAAAAGCCTGGCCTAAACTGTACAGTCGATCCCCCTTGCTTTTCCTTGCGTCTCTCTCTAAGTCTTCTGTCAATAGTCACAGCCAAAGCCATAAAGTCACTCAGGGATTCAGGGATAGGATGGCTGACCATAGCATCCGTTACAGCGTCTGACAGCCCTTGTCTGAAAAGGGTTTTCAAGGGTTGATCAGGCCATCCAGTCGCCGAGCACCACTGGCGGAACTCAGAACAGTAGTCCGCAGCAGAGCGGCGACCCTGCTGATTAGATAACAAATGAGTTTCCGCCAATGCAGCACAGTCAGGATCATCATAAACTTGGCCCAAGGCCAGAAAAAATCTATCCAGGGAACTCCACTCAGTAGCATCTGAGGGGAGAGCCAATGCCCAATCCTGAGGGGGACCCTGGAGGAGGGACACCACGACAGCCACTTTTTCTGCCTCAGAGGGGAAAAAATTAAAACGAAAATACAAACAACAGGACTCCCGGAAAGTACGGTATCTGTCCGGGTTCCCATCAAAGCGATCCGGCAGAAGCATTTTAGGTCTCTGCTGGACACTGTGCACAGGAAAAACAGGGTCTGGCAGTGACACAGGTGCGTTGGCAGCGCCAGGCGCAGGAATAGTCATGGCGTCCATACGCTGCGACATTTGCGCAATTAACCCAGCCATGCCCTGAAACTGATTTGTCAGCTCATCCAGGCGGTCAGTGACCGATAGATCGGTACTCATATTAAACCGCCAGGAGAGTCGACTAGGGTATGGGCCTGCTATAATGTGAGGAGTAGGTCAGGGGGACACAAATGACACAGACAAAGTGAGGCCCTGACACTCCTCCCAAACCACTGTCCATGCCTTTTGGGGGAACCCGGCTCCTTAACAGGCCAGCCCCAACCGAAGACTGCAATTACACTGAAGAAAGTGGAACACGAGACAAACAACCAAAACAAAACACAAGCAGGAAAAAACCTAAACAAGTCAGGAACTGAAAGGGTAAAAGGTAAAGGAGCCAAGCAAGGAATAAACAGAGGAGAACACCAAAGGTAGGTAATAGTAACAGAAACCAGGGAAAAAGGTACAGAGTCACTGGAATACCGGATAAAACACAGAGTAGCTAGCTTAGGCACAAGGCTCTATAGCAGGCACAGATAAACGGCGAGTGTGAAACTAAATAGTGGCTAGAGTCCCAGCCCCAAGGCGTGATAGGAGCAGGGATCCCAGCCACACCCTAGAATGGACAAAAATTAGTGGCAGGAATGCCTGCCAGTAAAACTAGCAAAACTAGCCAAACCTTTAACCCTTAAGGAACCTAAGTGTTACAAGAGGATTTTCTGGCTTGCACTCGGGATGAGCGCCGCATAGCGTAAGGACACCGGAACGCACGCACCCGCCCTACATCCGCTGGAGGGCCGCAGCACCCCCAAATCCTGACATCTTATATATACTTCCAAAAATACACAGAGACTTAAATAAACCACCGGGCCGCCCAATAGTAGCCTCGACCGATTCTATTCTTGCTCCTCTTTCTGTATTTTTGGAAAAAATACTTACTCCCATAGTTAAGTCTACAAAGTCTTTTCTTCTTGATACGTCCAGCTTTTTACAGTTGTTAAAAATATTGGATCAAATTCCTTCAGATGCACTATGCACTTTCTGCACTCTATGTTCCCTAATGATCTTTTGACATAGCTTGTCTACTCCATGTTCCCTAATGTTTTTTTTACATTGCTTGTCTACTAACCTGTGGATTTATGGGGGATCTATAATACAGCATTGCTCCATATCTATTATATTTTGAGACATATGGTAGTTTATAGACTCTGGAGCAATTGCACTTGTCTTACCTGGAAAATCAGTTTATATCATGGTTCTTTGTTGTACAAATATTAGGCATTTTGTGACACTGATTCATTCAAAGCTATTTATATTATTGTAATCTTTACATCTGAATTTTGATTACAATATTTTATGTGGTGTCTATTTTTTGGTGTCAGTTTGTCATTAATTTTGTTAATTTTCTTATTTTTGTCCTGTTAAGATATTGTTTATTTATTGTATGTTCTATATATGTTTTTGGCCGTGATCAAGGTCCGGGAAGGTCCGAAACGTTGGCCTTATATGATACAGAAACAAAGGTACTGGGTGTTCCCATCTAAAAAAAACGGATCTCAGACGGAAATGGCTCAAATGTATGACAACTGATGAAACAGGATCCCTTTTTTTTCTTTTTTTCTCTCTCTCTCTCTCTCTCTCTTCTTCTGATAGATCAGAAGATCGGAAAGCTAAACGGTCATGTGAATGCACCCTTAAAGAGTTTGTGCCAAATTTAAGTTATTTCCTATCCCCTATAACGAAAAGATCACTGGTGGTCTGGGACGTCCACCGATCACAATAACGGGTGTCCTGTTTCCCCATTCTGATGGACATTCTCTAAGGGAGCACCAGAGATAGCTGAGTACTGTGCTCGACTATCTCTATTGCTTCCATAGAGAATGAAGCAGCTGTCAGCAGGATCATGTCTGTTAAACCATACTGTAAGGTAGGGCTGATCCTGCTAATTTAAATGAAACCTGTTTTATGAAAATTGGTTGTGGTGTACCTGAGAAAAAAAAAGACTTCTTATTCTTTATGCAAATGAGGGCTTCAGTGCACCGAGTGGCATAGCCAGCACTGGAAGCACTGAGTGGGTAGACCCTGCCCCTCAGTGCACGGAAGTCCTCTTTTGCATAAAGCTTTCATGGTGCAGGTATTATTTTAACCAGCAAGACCGACCCTACCAGGCGGTATGCCTGGCTTGATAGGGATGATCCTGCTTAAATGTGCTGCTTAACAACTGGCTGTCCTAGCTTCCCAGAAGAATCTCCTGCCCTCAGTTCTAAACTTGGCACCTGAGAGCTGGCATTCTCCTTACGTGGAATTACATTTCAATCAGCAATTCAGCCCTTTTCCTGTCTGTGAATGATATTCGTAAAAACAGATGACAAGGATACGGAAAACTGAAGCTCAGTCACGCGCTGCTACCTGCCTAACAGTAGTTCCAACGGGTCAATCAACTTAAAATATGGCTGACTAGACTGACTGCCCACAGCTAAAATACAGCCTAAAGCAAAGTGTCTACAAACAAGAAAAAATAAACATTCAGCTGGAAAACATAAAATTATTCCCAAGAGAGTTAATTTTTCGGGCCGGCTTCAAAAAACGAAAGAAAAAAAACGATGTCGCGTTTACAAACATCTGACAACATGAACGACAGGTGATTTCCCATAGAGGGATCCAACAAGTTAGCTCATTTATTAAAGGGGTCAAAGTACATGCTTGCTCATGTCTTTCAAGAAAAATAACAATTAACCTTCTGCCATGCACACAATTGTTTGAAAACAGACACCAAAGGTTCCGGAGAAAGAGCGTAAAGTTAATTAGCTTGTATGTAATATGGTAATTTTTATATTATCATCCTCGGCAGCTGGTAGGAGCAGAGCTGTTTTGAAACATTAATCAAGCGCCAAATATATTCTGATTGTCTGATTGCACCTGTAAATTAAAAATGTTTCCCATGAGCATATTTAAATCTGTATATACATGTAGGGAAATGTGAGCCTGATTCTACAGCTATTACCCATCAGACAGGGGTGTTATTAAATTATTTACTCCTAGCCAATGAGGAGCACGGCTTAGTAGAGTTAACACATACATTGGTAACATGACATCACTTCCAGTAATAAAAGCATGTCTACACAAGTGAAAATGAACTAGATTGGGGGTGATAATATTCAGCTTATGTATTTATCTTGGAAAAGTTACCTTGGGCTCTGTTTACACTCTGTTTACAGTGCATTTGGAAAGTCTTTAGACCCTTTCACCTTTTCACATTTTGTTGTTTTGAGGACTTCTACAAAAAAAAAATAAAAAAATGAATTTTCCACTATCAATCTGCACTCAATACTCCATAATGAGAAAGTGAATTTTACAAATTTTTGCAAATTTATTAAAAAGGAAAAATTAAAATATTGCATGGACAGATGTATTCAGACTCGAGATGAGCAAACGTGCTCGTTACGAGCACTGTAGCACTCGGCTCCCCTGCGCAATGCCCGCAGGCATTGCGGATCCGTCCTCAGCTGCATGTAAGGCAATGGGGACGGATCGTTTGGTATGACACTCATACCAAACGGATCCGTCCTCCTCACCCGACTGAAAGTCAGTGGGGACGGATCCGTTTGGTATGAGTGTCATACCAAACAGATCCGTCACCATTGACTTACATGCAGCTGAGGACAAATCTGCAATGCCTGCGGGCATTGCGCAGGGGAGCCGAGTGCTACAGTGCTCGTAACGAACACGTTTGCTCATCTCTAATTCAGACCTATATGACACTTGAAATTTAGCTTTGGGCGTCTCCCATTTCTCTTGATCATCTTTGAGATGTTTCTACCACCTGTGGTAAATTCAGTTGATCAGGACATGATTTGGAAAGACACCTCCCCCCGTCTATATAAGGTTTCACAGCTGACAATGCATATTAAATACAGATGAGCAAATGTTCATAGATTTGCTTTGGATAAGATTTGCTTCGGTCCAAGTCGTGTTAAAAAATATTCGTTATTCTGGTCGTGTTCTGCAAACATTCCCGTGAATACGTACGCATGAAAGTATAAAGTGCGTATGAAGTTTTAACGTATTATTGTCTCGCGATTACGTCATACGCACGCACGATGCTAGGCCCCCACAAATAACGAACATACAGTAAAAGTACGCTATTTAACTGAATACGTACGCATTAGCGTACAAATTATCAGATGCATGGCGTTAGCGTACAAATTATCAGATGCGTAGCATTAGCGTACAAAGATTTAAGAAGATTCGTACAAAGCGAATCTGAAAAGATATGGATTCGCTTTGGCATAGGAAATAACGAAGGTTCATAACGAATATATGGACCGGCGAATGGATTTTCTCATCTCTAACATCAAAGGAGAAAAAAAAAGCCGTGTGGAGGATAGAACTGCCTGTAGAGCTCAGAGACAGGATTGTGTGGAGTTCTGCTCTTTTCAGGGGCCAGCCCCTCCATGGTTGCTTAGATTGATAGAACCAGGCAGTGACAAAGCATCCAGGGAGGGGCTGTCCACAGAAGGAGGTGGAGCCAAGGTGCATCAAGATCAACGGTGACGCCCTCATTGTACCAAAGGCCTTATGTTGCATACCACTTCAAGTCTGCCCATTGACTATAAACGTCCTTCAGCTTTGCCCCCTGTGTGCAGCACCTGTACATAGAAGCTCCCTGACTCAGCTGCCTCCTGACAGCCAAGAACATGGAGCTTTAACCTGATACCTTTGTTCCTGGTCTCCAGGTTTTTGATCACTCTGACAAGCTGTCAAAGCCATCACAAATGCTTGTACTATCTCCCTCTCATTACTGCCGGTCACAGAGAAGATTACAACCACATATGGGGTGTTTCTGCAAACTTCAGAATCAGTAAAATAAATATTCAGGTTTGATTTGCGGATTACCCTTGCTATCTTATGGGAAAAATGAATTAAAAATTGAAAATCTGCGAAAAAAAAAATATTTTAAATTTCACCTTCCTTCTGTTTTAATTCTTGTGGGAAATCTAAAGGGTTAACACACTTTGTAAAATCAGTTTGGATTACATTGGGGGCTGTAGTTTCTAAAATATGTTCATTTATGGGAGGTTTCTATTATTTAAGCCCCTCAAAGTCACTTTAGAACTGCAACGGTCCTTTAAAATTAACTATTGGAAATTTTCATGAAAATCTTAAAAAATACATCTAAAATTCGAAGCCTTCTAACGTCCAAAAAAAATAAAATTACATTTCCAAAATTATGCCAACATAAAGTGGACACATGGTGAATGTTCATTAATAACAATTTTATTAGATATCCCTATGCAACTTAAAAGCAGAGAAATTCATATTTAAAAAAGGTTAAATATATTGACTCAAATTTACCATTAATATGAAGTACAATGTCTCATGAGAAAACAGTCTCAGAATGGCTTGGATAAGTAAAAGCGTTCCAAAGTTATTACCACATGAAGTGACACATGTCAGATTTGCAAAATTAGGCCTGGTCTGGAAGTGGTTAAGAAAAAGTATCATAACTCAGGAACAGGGCCTCGGATCAGCAAAAGAAAAACAGCATTTTGATCAGGTGAACCACAGCTACGTGTCTATGCAAACAGTTTGATTTCCTTTAAACGTAATGAACAATGTAAAACCTCAGCATCTGGCAAGTAGTGGTAGAAGTTACATTAGGGTGTACCCTACTGATTTCCAGGAGCTCATCGGAAAAAAAAATCCTCTTTATTATCGTATAAAACAAGTAGAATTACTGCAGAGGACATATTGCTATTGGCCTAGCACATGATTAGTATTTAGAACATGGTTTGGGTATTAAATATGAATTTATTATCAAGTCGTAATTTAGCATTTTATTCGTAGATTAGAAATGTGTTACTTCCAACGATGGTTTCCAGATCCACAGATGGACACTGTGAGCTGCGAGCATTTACGGATATAATTCTTCATAGTTTCACACATATAACACAGCATAAGGCTTCATTTTATTAAGAGCAATGCCAGTTATAAATTTCTCCAAAGCTTTGATAGAGTTAGAAGGTATGCAGATGTTGATGAATAGTAATAGTAATCAGAGCGTTGTGGGAGCGGAACGCAGGATGGTTACTTTAAGAGAAGTTCTGATTATAAAGTCAGAGGCTTCCACTTTTAGGGCACATTAGGAGAGCTTTTTACTGCAGGTGTGCTCAATTTATATTGATTGAGTTTGGCTAACAAAGAATTTATGGTATTTTATGCAAAAGAGAACAGCACTTTTTTTTTTAGTGTGAGAAAATCCAGCTGAAGTAATGAGATAAGTATTCATGTATTGAGATTAGCCGGATTCATAGTCATTAGGAAAAACATCAAAGAGTGAACAGAATTAAATTCTCACCTACTGCTTTACAACTCTGGTCATAAAAGTACAAAATAATACAGTATAAGAAGGTAAGTTGGGACTTGAAAATAATGCATTTGATACAGTAGGAGAAAAGACAGTAAGTGACAGGAGATCTGCAAATTTGGTAGAGAGAGACCACACAGGATTTTATTTAGTATGGCCAACCAGGGGTGCACCACCAATGAGGCCAGGTGAGGCGATCGCCTATCTATCTAATATCTAACATCTATCTATCTATCTATCTATCTATCTATCTATCTATCTAACAACAAGAGAGTTTGCAGCACTAGGCCAAAAGCTATACAATGGAGGTACAAGCCCTAGGTCTGACAATGACCAATAGGTAAAAGAGAAAAAAATAGGCAGCACTCTCACTAGAGAAAGGCTCTAGTTCAGAGCCGAAACGTCGCTGTCTCACGAAATAAAAGGACTTTTTGCTTTATTTTAATTGAGCGTGCTGCCTATTTTTTTCTCTTTTATCTATCTAGCTATCTATCTATCTCTTATATCTATCTATCTATCTTACAAAGAAAAAAGGGGGATTTCAGTCAGCACATCCCAGTGCGCAGGTGCACGTTGCCATGGCTAAATGCACAAGGAAAGGAAAATACATACAATGCAACGGCACACTGCTAACCAGATAAAGCACAAAATGCCATAGTGATATGAGGTATTCTGAAGCTAATGCTGTGCTTGTTTAGTAAATTAGAGATTCTTGGCAAATATATTTTGTACAAAATTACCTGAGCCCGTCCACCAAATCGTCAAGGTGATCTCTGTAGGACGGGAACCTAACACTATTTCCTAACTGTTATGTGCCAACCTTGGCTTCCGTATAATCAGGGGGTGTTGGTTCCACATGCATGCTGGATCCACTGCCTTTTGCCATTTCTGGTGCTTCAAAGGCCTCCACTAATTCTGGGATGCGGGTACCAACATGCATTCATGTGGAACCAACACCCCCTGATTACACGGAAGCCAAGTCTGGCACATAACAGGTAGGAAATAGTGTTAGGTTCCCGTCCTACAGAGATCACCTTGACGATTTGGTGGACGGGCTCAGATAATTTTGTACAAAATGTATTTGCCAAGAATCTCTAATTTACTAAACAAGCATAGCATTAGCTTCAGAATACCTCATATCACTATGGCATTTTGTGCTTTATCTGGTTGGCAGTGTGCCATTGCATTGTATGTATTTTCCTATCTATCTATCTATCTATCTATCTATCTATCTATCTATCTATCTAATATCTATCCATCTATATCTCATATCTATCTATTATCTATCTATCTATATCCAGAGATGCACCACCAATGAGGCCAGATGAGGCAATCACCTCAGGCAGCACCAGCTAGGGGCAAGAGAGGGGCAGCCGAAGGGCCATGGGTGAAGGAAAGGGGTTAGGTTAAGAAATTGGCATTGGGGAGGGGGGTGCCATTTCAGTTTTCGCCTCAGGCAGCAGAAAGGCTAGGTGCACCCCTCTGGCCAACATGACACCAATATCCCACAGCTGGTAAGGTAGCAGACTAAGAGCTCATGTTATGGCTGTATAACAGTTCTGTACAAGTTCAGTTGTAAGATGACACAATATAGCACAAATGCAAATTTATAGGTTCATGCTGTACCTCCCTGTGACTCCAATTTAATAAAAAAAATGCTAGCTTCCAGTGGAGAATATCTCCAAACTATGGAACCGTGTGGAGATATTTACATTTTCATATTACAACCACAACAGCTGGACCTCCTACTGCTTTACTGAACTGGACTTAAAAAGGAATTTTCTGGAACTCAGCAGAACCCAAAATTAATTAGTCAAATCTTGGCTGCAAAAGAAAGTTTCTTGAAGTTGCTTGGGTAGGCCGCTCTGGGATCCAATCATGTGACAGTCCTCATCGGAACATTCCTACATCAGTTGACATCACAACCTTTACCTGGTTTCTGGTCTGGTCTATAGATTCTGATGTCACTTCTGTACCCCAGGACAGGGAGGTGCCGTGAATGGCTGGGCCATGGAGATAAACAGTTCTGGACCCATCCAAAGTATCTTCTTCATTGTCTTGTTCCATAGACCGGACCAGAAAACTGGTAAAATACATAATTTTGGAGGATGGAAGATCTTCCTAAGGGGAGCATCACATGACCATTCTCCAGAGTGGCCATTTTACTCAACTTTGAGACAGTAAACCTATGCTAACAGAAGACATCCTTTTCTTGAGCCGCAGGGGTGCTACAAAACATGTAGAGTTTTGAGGTATCCACATAGTAAAAGCTATAAATCCAGCTTAAAATGTGTAAGCTCCATGCCAACCATGTGTCCTTTATAATAATGGTGTCTTGTGCGGCAGAGGAGTCTGACTCTGCATAACTCTGCTAGCTATGCTACTGTATACATCCTATTAAAACAATTTTAGTGCAATATACAGTTCGGAGTCTATTGACAGACCAAAGCTTGCAGTAAACGACAGCCTATATCTAATGAGTCAATTGTGGGGAGCTAAAAGGGGCTTATCGACATCATCAGTATCTGATCAGTGGAGGTTTGACACTGGAGACGTCTGCCGACCGGCTGTTTGTGAGGGCACCAGCTCTCGCAGTAGCGCCAAGGCCTAGTCGTAGTTTTGGCTAGGCCATGTGACATGTTCATCAGGCCACATGGCCTAGGCGCAGCTCTGCCCCATTGAAGTGAATGGGACTGAGCTGCCATATCAAGCACAGCCGCTATAAAATGTATGGCACTGTGCTTGGTGAGCTGAGGGAAAACTGCAGCACTACTTTGAGAACTGATGCCATCTCAAACAGCTGATCGGCGGGGATCCCGGGTATTGGTCCCCACTGATTAGATACTGATGACCTATCCAGAGGATTGGATCTTGTAAAAATTTGTTAAAATCCCAAAAGTCCTGAATGTTACCAATGAAGTGATACTCCCACTAGAGAGAACAATTCAAATAATAAGACTTTAATAGAAAATTGGTGCCCATGCCATTCCTTAATACAACCTTGAAAGTAGCGCCAAATGTTGGTCAGCTATTCACCGCAAGGCTGCGTTCACAGAGTATGAAGCCACAGGTACTCTGCATGGCACCCTATTACATATGGAAGCACAGAAGGGTCCCCTAGCAGTCTGAGGGTGATGTACAGTATTACTTTTTGGTACAACATGAAGGTTGTAAGGAGCTGTAATACAGCTGCAAGCATGAGCCTAACTGCTTGAGCCGTAAACCTTTCAGGACATTCTGGTACTTTAGATATAATATTTATTTCATTTTTCCAATTGAAAAATATTATAACTCACATTTTCTCATATGATTTGTGGCATACTTGTCTTTTTTCTCAAGCTTTAGGGCTGGGACATAGCAAGGTCATTTCAGCAAATGATCAATACCTCAATAGGCGACTTCATTTTTCTTTCTGGCCCGCTGCCTTTTGTTTATAGGAAGCAGGACGAGTATGTCAAACTCATAAGAAGTCAGAGCTGCATGCAATTTGTAAGTCATTCTTATTTATTGGGACAGAGTAGTTATTAGCAGAAAGGTGCAAGGCCCCTTGATCTTTCATTCAAACTCGCATTTCTTTTCAGTCTTTGCCTCGCCGTGTGGAGCACTGTAGAATCAATTTCCTTGCTGAATGGGATTGGTAGATTACCTGTCAGCTACATTGTTAGCGGGACGACTTCAGTGAACGAATGTCTGCTCTGATGAAATCTACCTTCTCTTCTTCAGAATATCTCTTTCCAAACAGCACATCATAAACTAGGACAGATTATTATGTAACAATGTAGATAGGACAAAAGACTTGCAAGACAGAAAAGAGACAGATGCCGCAGCAAATAGTTTGAGTGCCGAAGAACTATTTCCATAGATAGCTTGTCTTCTAATAGATACAAGCTGTACAAGTTTGAAGTGAGAAAAAAAGAGGTAAATATGGTGTACTGCACTTCTTGTATGATAAGGGGTCATATACACAGTGATGTCATAGTACAGGCATAATAAATAGTGATGATCGAGCACCCCGATGTTCGGGTGCTCTGGCCGAACACTAGGTGGTGCTCGAGTGCTCGGCCGAGCACCCGAGTACAATGGAAGTCAATGGGAGAAGACCGGGCACCCCCTGCTCTGGAGAGGGGAGGGTGTCTGGTCCATAGGGAAATGTGAGAAAATGTTGGAAATACCACTGAAATGGTTAAGGAACAGTATGGTGAGGATGTCTGGATGCATCTTTGACACCGAAGTCGCTGATATTAACGATGATGTCCGACTATTACGCCACTTTTATGGAATGACAATAATACCCCCAAAAACCGAAGATAACATCGATTTTAGAGGAAATATTGTTAGGAAAAACATATTTACTTGTACGTAAAGCGCAAGTGCTGCCAAAAATTACAAGGAAGAGGCACTCCGATACAACCGGTATATCACATAAAGGAGGGCCTCATTCACATTGTGGTACAATTGTTCATGACTTGGGACTCCTACACTCATAAAGCCTATGCACAAAGGGAAAGGGCTGCCAAAAATTACAAGGAACAGGCACTCCAATACCCCCTTTATTACACATAAAGGAGTGCATCAGACACACCCTTGAAAAATTCGGTTTGATGGCCTACTGCTGACACTCCAAAACAATAGGGGTGACGTGCTGCTGCTGAGCTGACCGTGTAAAACATTATAGGTGACATGCAGCAGAGCTGACCGCGTGGTCCTGAGTGCCGCCATGTTAGCTCAACACTAATAATAAATACAATTATGTCATTGCACAGGGATAATGAGCCCAGGGATGTCACAGTACAGGGATAATAAACACAGTGATGTCAGAGCAAAGGGATAATAAACACAGTGATGTCATAGCAAAATGATAATAAACACAGTGATGTCACAGCAAACGGATAATAAACACAGTGATGCACAGTACAGGGATACTAAACACAGTGATGTCACAGCAAAGGGGATAATAAACACAGTGACGTCATAGAAAAGGGATAATAAACACAGTAATGTCACAGTACAGGGATAATAAATACAGTGATGTCACAGTACACAGATAATATACACAGTGAAGTCACAGTGCAGGGATAATAAACACATTGATGTCACAGTACAGGATAATAAACAGTGATGTCACAGTACAGGATAATAAACACAGTGATGTCAGAGTTCAGAGATAATACACACAGTGATGTCACAGTACAGGAATAATAAACACAGTGATGTCACAGTACAGGGATAATAAACACAGTGATGTCACAGTACATGGATAATAAACACAATGATGTCACAGTACAGGGATACTAAACACAGTGATATCACAGTACAGAGATAATAAACACAGTGATGTCACAGTACAGGGATAATAAAGACAATGATGTCACAGTACAGGGATAATAAACACAGTGATGTCACAGTGCAGTGATAATAAACACAGTGATGTCACAGTACAGGATAATAAACACAGTGATGTCACAGTACAGGGATCATAAACACAGTGATGTCACAGAACAGGGATAATAAATACAGTGATGTCACACTGCAGGGATAATATACACAGTGATGTCACACTACAGGGATAATAAACACAGTGATGTCACAGTACGGGGATAATAAACACAGTGATGTCACAGTACAGGGATAATAAACACAGTGATGTCACATTACAGGGATAATAAACACAGCGATATCACAGTACAGGGATAATAAACACAGTGATGTCACAGTACAGGATAATTAACACAGTGATGTCACAGCACAAGGATAATAAATAGTGTTGAGCGAGCATGCTCGGCCGAATATGATATTCGACCGAGCATGGTGGCGCTCGAGATCACGTGGTGTTTGGCTGAACACCGTGTTTGCTCGAGCGCCATGCTCGAGTCCCCTCCCCGCACATTTCTTGGCTGCTATGCAGCCAATCAGCGTGCGGGCAGGTACTGGCATTCACTGTAATGCCGTAGCCATGTTGGCTACTGGCATTACACTGATTGGCTGGCCGGGAACGCGTCATCGGGTGCTATATCGCACCCATTGACATGTGACCCGGCTCAGTCCGAGTCAGGGTCAGCTGCTCCAAGGAGGGACAGATAGTGTAGGGATAGAAATTGGCTAGGCAGGGCTAGTTTTTCTGTTTCAAAGACCCAAAAGCCCTTTTAAGGGCTATTATATCTGTCTGAAATATATTTTTTTTTTGGGGGGGGTCAAAAATTGCGCAAGGTTGCCATGAGCCCAGGGATGTCACAGTACAGGGATAATAAACACAGTGATGTCAGAGCAAAGGGATAATAAACACAGTGATGTCATAGCAAAATGATAATAAACACAGTGATGTCACAGCAAACGGATAATAAACACAGTGATGTCACAGTACAGGGATACTAAACACAGTGATGTCACAGCAAAGGGGATAATAAACACAGTGACGTCATAGAAAAGGGATAATAAACACAGTAATGTCACAGTACAGGGATAATAAATACAGTGATGTCACAGTACACAGATAATATACACAGTGAAGTCACAGTGCAGGGATAATAAACACATTGATGTCACAGTACAGGATAATAAACAGTGATGTCACAGTACAGGATAATAAACACAGTGATGTCAGAGTTCAGAGATAATACACACAGTGATGTCACAGTACAGGAATAATAAACACAGTGATGTCACAGTACAGGGATAATAAACACAGTGATGTCACAGTACATGGATAATAAACACAATGATGTCACAGTACAGGGATACTAAACACAGTGATATCACAGTACAGAGATAATAAACACAGTGATGTCACAGTACAGGGATAATAAAGACAATGATGTCACAGTACAGGGATAATAAACACAGTGATGTCACAGTGCAGTGATAATAAACACAGTGATGTCACAGTACAGGATAATAAACACAGTGATGTCACAGTACAGGGATCATAAACACAGTGATGTCACAGAACAGGGATAATAAATACAGTGATGTCACACTGCAGGGATAATATACACAGTGATGTCACACTACAGGGATAATAAACACAGTGATGTCACAGTACGGGGATAATAAACACAGTGATGTCACAGTACAGGGATAATAAACACAGTGATGTCACATTACAGGGATAATAAACACAGCGATATCACAGTACAGGGATAATAAACACAGTGATGTCACAGTACAGGATAATTAACACAGTGATGTCACAGCACAAGGATAATAAATAGTGTTGAGCGAGCATGCTCGGCCGAATATGATATTCGACCGAGCATGGTGGCGCTCGAGATCACGTGGTGTTTGGCTGAACACCGTGTTTGCTCGAGCGCCATGCTCGAGTCCCCTCCCCGCACATTTCTTGGCTGCTATGCAGCCAATCAGCGTGCGGGCAGGTACTGGCATTCACTGTAATGCCGTAGCCATGTTGGCTACTGGCATTACACTGATTGGCTGGCCGGGAACGCGTCATCGGGTGCTATATCGCACCCATTGACATGTGACCCGGCTCAGTCCGAGTCAGGGTCAGCTGCTCCAAGGAGGGACAGATAGTGTAGGGATAGAAATTGGCTAGGCAGGGCTAGTTTTTCTGTTTCAAAGACCCAAAAGCCCTTTTAAGGGCTATTATATCTGTCTGAAATATATTTTTTTTTGGGGGGGGGTCAAAAATTGCGCAAGGTTGCCTGACCTAAGCACCACCTCCGCAGCGTGTGCATTATAACGTGTGTGTATCCTATATACCTGACATCCGTTGCTATTTTTTCTGCCGCTAATCAAGGCGACATTACCTGTGTTGCATCTGCATTATAATGTTACTATGTCCAATATACCTGACATCCGTTGCTATTTTTTCTGCCGCTAATCAAGGCGACATTACCTGTGTTGCGTCTGCATTATCACGTTACTATATCCAATATACCTGACATCCGTTGCTATTTTTTCTGCCGCTAATCAAGGCGACATTACCTGTGTTGTGTCTGCATTATAACGTTATTGTATCCAATATACCTGACATCCATTGCTATTTTTTCTGCCGTTAATCAAGGCAACATTACCTGTGTTGCGTGTGCATTGTAACGTTACTATATCCAATATACCTGACATCCGTTGCTATTTTTTCTGCCGCTAATCAAGGCGACATTACCTGTGTTGTGTCTGCATTATAACGTTATTGTATCCAATATACCTGACATCCATTGCTATTTTTTCTGCCGTTAATCAAGGCAACATTACCTGTGTTGCGTGTGCATTGTAACGTTACTATATCCAATATACCTGACATCCGTTGCTATTTTTTCTGCCGCTAATCAAGGCGACATTACCTGTGTTGCGTCTGCTGTATAACATTTGCGCAAGGAGGGACAGATAGTGTAGGGATAGGATTTGGCTAGGCAGGGCTAGTTGTTCTGTTTAAAAGACCCAAAAGTCCTTTTAAGGACTGTTGTTATATCTGGCTTCAATATATATTTTTTTCTTTTGGGGCAAAAATAACGCAAGTTTGCCTGACCCTAACACCACCTGCTATATCTGTCTGAAATATTTTTTTTTTGGGGGGGGTCAAAAATTGCAGTGATGTCACAGTACAGGAATAATAAACACAGTGATGTCACAGTACAGGGATAATAAACACAGTGATGTCACAGTACATGGATAATAAACACAATGATGTCACAGTACAGGGATACTAAACACAGTGATATCACAGTACAGAGATAATAAACACAGTGATGTCACAGTACAGGGATAATAAAGACAATGATGTCACAGTACAGGGATAATAAACACAGTGATGTCACAGTGCAGTGATAATAAACACAGTGATGTCACAGTACAGGATAATAAACACAGTGATGTCACAGTACAGGGATCATAAACACAGTGATGTCACAGAACAGGGATAATAAATACAGTGATGTCACACTGCAGGGATAATATACACAGTGATGTCACACTACAGGGATAATAAACACAGTGATGTCACAGTACGGGGATAATAAACACAGTGATGTCACAGTACAGGGATAATAAACACAGTGATGTCACATTACAGGGATAATAAACACAGTGATATCACAGTACAGGGATAATAAACACAGTGATGTCACAGTACAGGATAATTAACACAGTGATGTCACAGCACAAGGATAATAAATAGTGTTGAGCGAGCATGCTCGGCCGAATATGATATTCGACCGAGCATGGTGGCGCTCGAGATCACGTGGTGTTTGGCTGAACACCGTGTTTGCTCGAGCGCCATGCTCGAGTCCCCTCCCCGCACATTTCTTGGCTGCTATGCAGCCAATCAGCGTGCGGGCAGGTACTGGCATTCACTGTAATGCCGTAGCCATGTTGGCTACTGGCATTACACTGATTGGCTGGCCGGGAACGCGTCATCGGGTGCTATATCGCACCCATTGACATGTGACCCGGCTCAGTCCGAGTCAGGGTCAGCTGCTCCAAGGAGGGACAGATAGTGTAGGGATAGAAATTGGCTAGGCAGGGCTAGTTTTTCTGTTTCAAAGACCCAAAAGCCCTTTTAAGGGCTATTATATCTGTCTGAAATATATTTTTTTTTGGGGGGGGGGTCAAAAATTGCGCAAGGTTGCCTGACCTAAGCACCACCTCCGCAGCGTGTGCATTATAACGTGTGTGTATCCTATATACCTGACATCCGTTGCTATTTTTTCTGCCGCTAATCAAGGCGACATTACCTGTGTTGCATCTGCATTATAATGTTACTATGTCCAATATACCTGACATCCGTTGCTATTTTTTCTGCCGCTAATCAAGGCGACATTACCTGTGTTGCGTCTGCATTATCACGTTACTATATCCAATATACCTGACATCCGTTGCTATTTTTTCTGCCGCTAATCAAGGCGACATTACCTGTGTTGTGTCTGCATTATAACGTTATTGTATCCAATATACCTGACATCCATTGCTATTTTTTCTGCCGTTAATCAAGGCAACATTACCTGTGTTGCGTGTGCATTGTAACGTTACTATATCCAATATACCTGACATCCGTTGCTATTTTTTCTGCCGCTAATCAAGGCGACATTACCTGTGTTGCGTCTGCTGTATAACATTTGCGCAAGGAGGGACAGATAGTGTAGGGATAGGATTTGGCTAGGCAGGGCTAGTTGTTCTGTTTAAAAGACCCAAAAGTCCTTTTAAGGACTGTTGTTATATCTGGCTTCAATATATTTTTTTTTCTTTTGGGGCAAAAATAACGCAAGTTTGCCTGACCCTAACACCACCTGCTATATCTGTCTGAAATATTTTTTTTTTTGGGGGGGTCAAAAATTGCGCAAGGTTGCCTGACCTAAGCACCACCTGCGCAGCGTGTGCATTATAATGTTTTTGTATCCTATATACCTGACACCCGGTGTCATTTTTCTGCCACTAATCAAGGCAACATTACCTGTGTTGCGTGTGCATTAAAACATTTGCGCAAGGAGGCACAGATAGTGTAGGGATAGAAATTGGCTAGGCAGGGCTAGTTGTTCATTACAGGGCTAGTTGTACATTACTAATGTCGCCTTGATTAGCGGCAGAAAAAAATGCAATGCATGCCAGTTATTTAGGATAAACAAACATTGTACCGCATACGCAGCACATGTAATGTCGGCTTGATTAGCGGCAGAAAAAAATGCAATGGATGTCAGGTATTTAGGATAAATAAACATTGTACTACACACGCTGCACAGCTGGTGTTAAGATTAGGCAAACATGCGCTAATTTTGAACCCCCAAGATTAATAATATTGAAGCCAGATATAACAATAGTCCTTAAAAGGACTTTTGGGTCTTTTAAACAGAACAACTAGCCCTGCCTACCAAATTTCTAGCCCTACACTATCTGTGCCTCCTTGCACAAACATTATACTGCACACACAGCACAGGCAATATGACATTACCTGTGCTGTGTCTGCTGCATAATGTTTGCGCATTCTAAATATTTCTGCCATTCGGTGAAATTTTTCTGCTCATACACTTTAAAAAAATCTGCGCAACTGTACTTTTGACAAACTTGCATATATACCATTTAATATGCGCAAGGCGAGCAGTAAGGGAAAGGGAAGTGGGCGTACTGCTGATGGTGCACGCAGAGGCCATGGCTCTGGGCTCTGTGAAACTGTGTCTGCTGGCAGAGCACAAGAAACAGTCATCAAAAACTCCTAGCTTCATGTCCCAGTTTACAGGGCGGCGCAAGACAGGTTCTTGTTAGGTCAACATGTCAGGAGGAGAACTAGAGTGAGGTTAATTTTTTAGGTTAAAAAATTAGGGGTGAGGGCCTGCTGGTGAACCTCTTAAATATTTAAAGGCGAGGGCAGCCTAATAAGCAGTTTGATATGATGGAGGACGAGGACGAGAAGAGGAAGGGGTGAATGGAAATACAGTGTATTCAATACACCTTAAAAGACACATTTAAAGGGTTATTCCCATCTTGGACAATGGGGGCATATCGCTAGGATATGCCCCCATTGTACTATAGGTGCGGATCCCACCGCTGGGACCCACACCTATATTGAGAACGGAGCCCCTAAAGTGAAGGAGGGCGCACCGCCCTCCATTCATTTGTATGGGGCCGCTGAAAATAGCCGAGCGCGACTCGGCTATTTCCCTCGGCTCTATACAAATGAATGGGAGCTGGGCTGCGCATGCGCGGTGCGCTCCCATTCATTTCTATGGTGCCAACGGAAATAGCTGAGCCAGTGGGGTAGCGAAGTCAGGGGCAATCCAGGCCTTGTTCATTTTGATAAGTGTCAGCCTGTCAGCATTTTCAGTTGACAGGCGGATGCGCAGTTATTATGCCCCCAGCGGCACTAAATAACCACTCCGACATAACGCTGGCGGCAGGGCAGGCCAGCACCTCCAAGGCGTAGAGCGCTAGTTCATGCCATGTGTCCAGCTTAGACACCCAATAATTATAAGGCACCGAGGGATCGCTGAGGACATTTACACGGTCAGCTAGGTACTCCTTTACCATTTTCCAAAACTTTACCCTCTTGTACCCCACCCTTGTGACACTAGGCCGCTTATCAGAACCTTTTCATGCAGAGCCGTCCGCCTTTATTGTGAGCAGTGAGCTTTTTAGTAGACACAGAAGTGGGATGGTTACGCTGATAATATCATTATTGCCGTTTACCATCTGTGTAGATTAATCAAAGTTGAGTAAAACCTCACAGAGGTCAGACATCAATACCCACTTGTCGCTTGTGAAGAGCAGAAGCTGACTGGAAAGGTGCCGACCATGTTGCAGCTGGTATTCCACTACTGCGCTCTGCTGCTCACAAAGCCCGCCCAACATGTGGAAGGTGGAGTTCCAGCATGTGCTCAGGTCACATAGCAGTCAATGAGCTGGCAAGTGTAAGCGCTGCTGCAGCGTTGCCAGACCGGCGGAAGCTGTAGGTGACTTTCGGAAATGGGCACACAGGCGGCGCACCTTAACCAGCAGCTCAGGCAAATTGAGGTAGGTTTTGAGAAACGCTGAACCACTAAGTTGAAGAAGTTGTTTGGCCTGAGGGAGACTCCTGTTCGTCCTTCCTGTTGGAGGAACAGGTAGACTCATTCCTGTCATTAGTTCCAGGGTCCTATAAGGTCATGTTGGTTTAGATTCCTGTGTATGAACTCGCCTACCTTTGAGGCTTGTTCATACTGGTAGTCATCCAAGATTAGAGTCAGGGTTTCCTGTCGGATGTGTCCATCTTCCTTCCTTAGTTTCCAGGCCTAATCTCCTTTCCCTACTATGCTCTGTGTGATTTTCCCCCCACACCTGAGCGTGACAGTATGTGTGTGAGCTTGCCGAGCTCCAAAGCCGCCACCAAGTTGCGGCCGTTATCAGACACAACCATGCCTGGATGTAGATTGAGTGGCGAGAGCCACAGCTCAGCCTGGTCCCTTATACCCTGCCACAGCTCTGCGGTGGTATGCTGTTTGTCACCTAAGCAAATAAGTTTCAGCACAGCCTGTTGCCGCTTTCCCACTGCAGTGCTACACTGCTTCCAGCTACTGACTGAAGTCTGATTGGTGCTGCAAGATGAGAATTCTGAGGTGGAAGTGGAGGAGGAGAAGGAGGGGTTGCAGCCACTAATGTAGGTGGTGGCAGAAATCCTATTGGAAGTAGGGCCCGCAATCCTTGGTGTTGGTAGCACCTGTGCCATCCCAGTGTACGACTCGCTCCTAGCCTCCACAACATTCACCCAGTGTGCCGTCAGGGAAATGTATCATCCCTGGCCAGAAGCGCTTGTCCATGTGTCAGTCATTAAGTGGACCTTCCCAGTAACTGCGTTACTCAGGGCATGGGTTATGTACGGGACACATGCTGGTGTAAGGCGGGGATGGCACACCGGGAAAAATAGTGGCGGCTAGGTACTGTATAACCAGGGATAGCCGCTGCCTTCAGACTGCGAAAAGCCTCAGTGTCCACAAGCCTAAACGCCAACATTTCCAAGGCCAGCAATTTGTAAAGGTGTGCATTTTGTGCTATGGCCTATGGGTGGGTGTCTGGGTATTTGCGCTTTCCTTCAAAGGCCTGGGGTATGGACATCTGTATGCTGCGCTAGGACATAGTAGTGGATATGCTCGCTGATGGTGCTTGCGAAGGTCCAAGTGCAGGGCGGGAGGCATCTGGGCCTGCATCTTGGACAGGGGATTGGCTAGTACGTAACACAGGGGAAGAGGAGGTAATGGTGTGACCTGCAGACCCCTGACTGTGGGCCCAGACATTTTGGCCCTCCTATCAGGGTGCTTTGCTGCCATGAGGATCGTGCTGGTGGTGGTCAGGTTGCTAGTGTTCATGCCCTTGCTCATTTTGGTATGGCACAGGTTGCAAATGGCAACTCTTTTATCATCAGCACTTTTCTCAAAAAAGTGCCAGACTGCGGAACACCCCCCTTGGCAAGGGAGTTTGCTGCAAGGGGGGGCTCCGGGGAACAGTTGCAGGCCTGTTTGGCATGGCCTGCCTTCTCCATATTGCCACCCCACTGCCTCTCCCAGCCTGTTGCAGTGCTGCGGATCCTATCCCCTCTGTACTGCTGTCCTCACTCGGCTTGCCACCTTCCCAGGTTGGGCCAGTGATTTCATCGTCCACCACCACCTCTTCCACTTCTTTACTCTGGTTCTACTCCTGCAAGTTGAACTTGAGTGCTGCTGACAATCAAAAACATTATGGGTGAGTGCCTGCTGCTGATCTGACCGTTTAAAATATTAGGGGTGAGGGCCTGCTACTACTTGCGCTTTATGTACAAATAAATGTATGTTTCCTAACAATATTTCCTCTAAAATCAATGTTATATTTGGTTTTGGGGGGTATTCTTGTCATTCCGTAAAAATGGCGTACTACTCGGACAACATCGTTAACAGCAGCGACTTAGGAGTCCAAGATGCATCCAGACATCCTCCCCATGCTGTTCCCAAACCATTTCAGTGGTGTTTCCACCATTTTCTCACCTTTTCCTATGAACCAGACACCCTGCCCTCTTCAGAGCAGGGGGTGCCTTGTTTAGTGCTCGGGTTCTCCGATTGACTTCCATTGTACTCGGGTGCTCGGTCAAGCACTTGAGCACCACCTAGTGTTCGACCAGAGCACCCGAGCACCCGAGCATCACGGTGCTCGATCAACACTAATAATAAACACAGTGATGTCACAGTACAGGGATAATAACCACAGTGATGTCACATTACAGGGATATTAAACACAAGGTTTTCATGGTACAGAGATAATACACACATGGTACATGGTACAGTGCAGGAATAATGCACACAGTCATAATGTCATAATACATGGGTAATAAGTACAGTGATGTCACAGTATAGAAAATGAACATGTAGTGTGAGGAAAACAGGAGGGGGAGAGCGGACAAGAGAGGAGGGGGAAGGGGATTGGGTGTGAAAGGAATGTGTGACTTATCAGTGACGCTGCTGTAAGGATATTCTGTTTAAAAGAACCAGAAAAAAAGAGAAATGATGATGACAAAATTGCAAGTTAAAAATTAAAAAATAACAAATGATCCTTAAAAATTAAAGGTAGGTGTTTGAAGACAGGACCTGGGGGGAACATGACCGGGCTGGAGCAGTGATCATATATCTACAGTACATGCTCACACCAGAGTTGTGTCTGTTGCCAGCACAACACCTTCTAGTAGGCATAACTTTTGGTGGGGGGCACCATCTCTCTACTTCACTAAAAAGTGCCTTTGTGCTCCGTTTTTTTATCTTGAATAAACACAATAATGTCACAGTACATGAATAATAAACACAATTATGTCATTGTATAGGGGTAATAATCACAGTGATGCCATCGTGCTAGGATAATAAACAGAGTGATGTCCTTAGCACAAGGATAATAAACACAGTGATGTCACAGTACAGGGATAATAAACACAGTGATGTCATAGTACAGGGATAATAAACACAGTGATGTCAAAGTACAGGGATAGACAGAGTTCGTGCAAATCCGTGAGATAGGACTGAGGTCAGGGTAGTCAGCAAAGGGTCAATACGGTAATCAGTAATAGATCAGGCAGAGGAGTAATAGAGCCAGGAATCGGGCAAAGCTGGGTATACTGGCATACAATATAACAGAACACCTTTGCAGGGTCTTAGCATGCTAGGAGATTTTAGTGCTCAGGTACCCACATACTGGAGAAGGTGCCTGATGTACCCCAGGGTTGCCAGCCATCAGTTGGTGAAGACTGGAACATGCGCACAGTGGTCCTTTAAGAGTTGCATGACGCACATGCTCTATGGGTACAGGAGGCGAGGTTAACTAGCAATCAGGCTGCTGCCTACACGAGAAACAGAGTGGGCTCTTTGGCCAGTCCCAGCCAGTGAAGAAGAGCAGGAGGCTCAGTGAGTAAGTTTAGCAGATTTGTTAATTGCACCATAATATAAGGATAATGTACACATTGATATCACAGTATGATGACAATACACTGTGACATCACAGTACAGAGATAATATTCTTATTCCCTTGTATAGCAAAGCAATCACTGGGCTTCCTCATGTCCTAGATTTTTTTTTTTATGCCCCCAATAGTTATCCCGTAACATTCTGGTATTGCTGTTGTTATATTTAAACTCCTATTACCCTTTAAGCAGTTCTACTGAACTTAAAGGCTATGTACACCTTTGTAGTCAATTTTTTATGAATGCATTTAACTAATTTTTGGCTAAAAATCATATTTTCAATTGGAATTTATTAAAAATATTGAGCTGTTCAGTCACAAAGGGTTAACTGTTTGTCTAGCTGGGTAATTGGTACTTTCACTTTGTGCTGGTCATCTAATTACCCTTGTCTGTAAACTACTGAGAGGTCATAAACACTTATTTAAGGCACATTCTTATCAGTAAGGTAAGTATTGAGCTTCAATGAGTGTTTATAAGGTCAGAGAGAAGAGATAAGCTGTCCGCCTGCTCCTCAGATAATGGAATTGAAAAAAATCCACATGCAGCTAGTACAGCTTCTCAGCTCTGTACGCAAAAAAGGATTCCATATTGTTAATAAAGACCAATTGAAAAAGTGATTTTTAGGTCAAAATAAGTATAATGCAGTAATTTTAAAAAAATGCCCCCAAAGGTGTACAAAGTCTTTAAGGCTCATAAGCTAATCTCTCTAAGAGTCCAATTATGTCATTATCACTGGGCCATTGTATAGATCAGTGATGGTGAACCTTTTAGAGACCGAGAGCCCAAACTGCAATTCAAAATCCACTTAATTATCGCAAAGTGCCAACACAGAAATTTAACCAGAATACCAATATAGTATATCTTCCATGTACATTATCTTGTAGCTATAATAACCTGCCTACATTCAGTGTGTTGCCTGTGCTGCTTATTGTGTGCCCTGTGCTGATGAATGGCAAGAAAAGTCTAAGGCATATTGGTACACCATAGACTTTTTCCAGGGTGCGGGTGCCCACATAGAGGGCTCTGAGTGCTGCCTCTGGTCTCCGTGCCATAGGTTCTCCACCACTGGTATAGGTTGACAGTATTGTTTGGCAAACTACAAGCCCCACTCTTCAATTTCAATGGCTGGGTGTCATTCCTTCGCTTTTCATCCAGGACAAAGACTCATTTTGTTACCCTAGCCTAGTGATGGCTAACCTTGGCACTCCAGCTGTGGTAAAACTACAACTCCCAAGATGCCCCCCTTGCTTGACTGCTCTCAGAACTCAACAGAAATAAATGGAGCATGCTGGGAGTCGTAGTTTCACCACAGCTGGAGTGCCAAGGTTAGCCATCACTGCCCTAGCCCGTTATCTAACTTCCATACCTTGGAGCGGTAAGATAGATTATTGGCGTAACCTATTTCCTACCTAAATTGTCTGTATAGTGGGGAGCACAAATTGTTAATTTTGCGATATGAACAAAATGTAATTTTGGCTGAAGGTATGCATTAGTAGATATAATCCAATGTATTATTTCAAACTAGTAAAGATTTAAACATTTACTATTCAGATTGGTGCGAAATCAATCCTAAAAGAAAATCAAACAAGGTTACAGAGATTACGAGACACATTGTATTTTGACATTGGAGCAATAGCACATCCTACGGTTATTTTGTCAAGTCATTGCCTTTTGAATGGCGTCAAATGCACACTTGCCCTGTTAAATTTTGTCTGTCACAGCATGGCATGATACATAAAATCCATAGATTAATCAACCTGTTTTTGCACTGTAAGGAGAAAGCAATTAAAGCCGTCACATCCTATCTCATAATAGCACCTCCACTGTAGCTTAAAGAGAAGCCTATTGTTTCCAAGGATAATTGTCGGTACATGTTCCACTTATTCCCAATGTATAAAATGCTATAATTATTTCAATGGTTTCAGAAGCTCCATTGTTAAAGAAAATGAGTTTGTAAGAGCTGGCGTTCTCAATCACCTTTAATCTAAAAGTGACAAATTAATACTTACTAAATGACCTTACTTTTTATACAGATAGATGTCCTTGGTGAATGGAGGCTCATTAGAGGATTAATACATTACATGTAATACAAGGCTTCCATAGAGAACTCAAGGAGCTGTCTCTGTGATTAAACTTCAGCGTCATGACAGATGACAGCGAGAACTTAATAGCGGGAGAAACGTAACAAATCTTGCTCTATATTGGTCACAATGGCTCAAGTATTTCAGGTTACAATGTCACAATCATCAATTACTACTAAGGAGAAGTTATGGAGGGCTCTTAACCTTCAGTGGAATACTAATGATAGAATCTGGATGTTAAATAACACTTAAAGACTGAATACATTTACATATAAGGACAGAGTTCCTGATAATATTATTGGGTCTTTTGGTTATTAAACATTGGAAAACCCTCAGGGCATTGCCTTTTTTCTATTTAAAGAGTATGTGTCACGGCAGTGACAGTAAGACATAAATAAACTTTCATCACAGTGGCTGATGCTGTATGATAAATCTGGTGCACCTTTAGACTGTCTAGTCTAACTTTACGTTACGGATCAGAGAGTGTGAACCCACTGTGCCAACCAACAGATTTGACTCAAAGGGGTTATCCCTTGACTAATGTAAAAACTGAAAATCAGACACCATATAGTAGATGATAATCTCTTTTTAACAAAGCTAGGACCAACCCTGTACCTCACATGGATCCAGAGATCTCCACATTCATTGCTCTGCTAGATTTATATCAAGCTGACAGCTCAAGGGGAGTGTCTTTTCTGCTGCAGCTCAGGAGGCGTGTCTATGCTCAGCCTATCACAGCTCAGGAGGCAGTTAAAGGATGGCATGTTCCGACATCTCAGTGAGCAGGTCAAAGAAATAAGAAAAAAAAAACTGCAGGTGGCGCTATACAGAAACATTTTATTGAATAACTCAGTGGCTGTGCTAAATGTTTACCTGCATCCCTGGATTCAATGGAGGCCTTTAAAGAAGAACTCCCGCAAAATTTTGTATTCTCTGACCTGTTTGAAAGGTGCATGATATAATCTGTAGTGAATGTCATTTTCTTATCAGAGGCTGAAATTGAGAGTTTCCACTCTCTTCTTATTGTAGCTGGGTCATGTGACCAACTCCCTGACCTTCAACTGACCCAGGACAGCAAGCCAGTCACTTCTCTATTCATTCCTATGAGACTGAAAGTGAGGCTCCCATAGGAATGCATAGAAAATTAGACTTCCTGTCCACACATAAGGTGCTGTGTGAGTTGGTGGGTCTAATTCCTAGTCACATGACACAGATAAGAAACTTCAGGATGATATAACTCAAAAATTCAGCTACTGGTAAGAAAATGACATTCACTACAGATTACATCATGTACATTTCTAGCAGGACATGGAATACAATTTGAGTTCTTCTTTAAGGCACCAAAAATGGCAAAGGCAGAGTGGACCCAGCATGCATGTGAAACCAACACTCCCTGAATTTTATGGTGGCCATTATGGCACATAACAGGTAGGAATTAGTGTTAGGTTCCCGTCTTAAAGAGATCGCCTTGACGTTTGGCAGACGGGCCCAAATAATTTGGTACAAAATGATTTGCCGAGAATCTCAATTTTGCAAAATAAGCGTAGCACTAGCACCAGAATGTTTTTTATGACTATGGCAATATTGTACGTTATTTGTGTTTGAAGAGTGCTGCTGCATTGTGTTTTTTTCCTTTGTGCTAAATGTTTAATTACATGCAATTACAAAAGTATTCAGATCCAGGTGCTCGTTTGAAAAGTGTAGAATATTTTTCGTGGGACAACCCCTTTAAGGCTAATCATACGAGTGTTATTCACCTTTTAAGCCCTATACAGGGATCTAGACTTTACTGCAAGGGAACCACCAGGCAAATATCTCCTAGAATATTCTTTGTGCGATTGAAAGCTGACCCACAGGGGTCAGAGACACCAGTGAATGGCACTGAGGGGTCAGGCAAAATGGTAGTCGGGGACAGGCCAAGGTCAGGGCAGGCGGAGTACATGAAATCCTAGAATGAGAGCAGGACTGGTTGTGATATAGTACATAGGATTATTTTAAACATAATTCAATCTTGGATATATCTAGGGTGGAATATTTTGTATAAAAACTAGATGGCTACAGAGGGGACGTCATGTATCTAGACAAGGAATTCCTCTGATGGTTTTCCCGCCTGGAGTATCCTAATTGTGTCCAGATGCATAATATGAAGATATAGGTTACTCTTTGCTAAACCATATGTTACATTCCTATTGGCTCATTTGTATTTTTGGTTGTAATGGTGATACCCAGAGATTGGCTAATAAAGAGAGAGTCTTCTGCCATTTGGAGTTAGAAGAGGTGGAGGAAGGCTCCAACACCACCATAAGACATCTCTTCATTTTTCCCCTAGACCAGGGTTGTACCACCAATGAGGCCAAGTGAGGCGATCACCTCAGGCAGCACCGTGTAGGGGCAAGAGGGGGGGCAGCGGAAGGGCCAGGGGCAATGAGCGCTTACATTGTTGCAAAAGGGTTTAAGAAATTGGCATTGGGGAGCACTGTTTCAGTTTCGCCTCAGGCAGAAGAAAGGCTAGGCACACTCTTGCCCTAGACTAAATTTTAAGATTTGGAGCATTGCAGACAACATGGTTAGATCCCTTGTTTAGGAATCTTACAAAAATTCTACCATGACAGTTTTTGTGGGCTCTGTGTATGGGATTCTAATAGCTGTCCAGAGGGATGATCACATGATGATATTGAGCAACTTGGAAGGCACAAATGCCGCGGTAAGTTAAATATTTATTCTTACTTTGCCTGCTTACTTGCTTGATATCATATTTCCAGGTATTGTCTTTCTGTGACTCTTTGGAATCAATAGATACCCTTGTCTGTGGTGATGTCTATATGTGAGTGTGATGAGCTGTGTGTATGTGTGTCCATTCCTCTATGTGTAATGGTTACATATGATTACATGCTATGATGCGGCGTGTATGTCTGTCTGTGCCTATATGTGTAATGGTTGCATGTGATTACATGCTTTGATGGTCTCAGGTAGAATGTCTGTCCCCTGTGTGATTAAGTCCATAGTCTGGATATATCTTGGTGGCCACTGTATAGTTTGGTAATATATGCTGAAAGATCCTTCTGTGATCTGTGATCAATTTGGTCATATAAGAAATAACTAATTGTACTAACTGTTTGAAGGAACACATTTACTGTGTAATGTTTGAGGTGTAATTGACCTTTGGAAGTTTCCGTTCGGTAATACAGTGTCTACACAAGGAATAACACTTTCCGGCAATTGTTTAATCTCTGACCATGTGGCTCCTGCTGGTCTATATGTGCCCCTTCTCACTTCTTCCCTAAACCCTTCTTCATAGACTGACATTGATATGTGGAATGTGATCTTTCTTCTATGGTGCTTCTCCTATGTTGGAAAAGTAACTAGTAAATCCTAGATGATGGGACTGCAGGGTTTCTTGTGTTATGGAATACTTATTGAAAGCTGTATGAAAAATCAGTGACCATTCAAATGTATTCCAGAAAAGAACCCTAGGACACTCAAGATGTGTGTATTCAGGAATAGTGAGACCATAGTAGTTTGTGTAGTATGAACTGTGTGTGAAGTTACGTTAAAGGCTATGTACACCTTCGGGGACATATTTTTTTTTCTGATTGCATTTTACTAATTTTGGGCTAAAATCATCTTTTTAATTGATCTTTATTAAAAATATTGAGCTCTTCTATCACAAAGAGTTAACTGTTTGTCTAGCTGTGTGAATCGCACTTACACCTTCAACTTGTGCCGGTCATCTAATTACCCTTATCTCTAAATTACTAACAGGTCATAAACACTTATTTAAGCCACATTCTTATCAGTGAGATAAGGATTGGGCTTTGTTAAGTGTTCATAATGTCAGAGAGCAGAGATAAGGAGCCCGTCAGCTCCTTGACTGATGAAAAAGAGAGAAAATCCAAAAACTGCTACTAGAGAATCTCAGCTCTGTACAGAAAGAAAGGGCTCCATATTTGCAATAAAGACCAATTTAAAAAATTAGTTGTAGCTAAAAATTAGTACAATGCAATAATAAATTTAAAAAACAATTGCCCCCAAAGGTGTACATAGTCTTTAATATGCTATGCTATGTTAGTATGATGAGTGCAAATGCAGGTAATAGCAGATTAAAGCCATAAATCCATAAACTACATGTCATGCCACAAGACTTTTGGATGAATTTTGGATGGTTGGCATAGAAGATTGTATAAGATCAAAGAGTTGATTTCTCAGTTTGAGACTGTGTGAGAGTGTCTGCAGAGTAGACAAAGGAACTGGGTATTTCTAAGTGGCCGTGGTTTATAGTGGCTGTGTGGATTTTGCATTTTTATCAAGGTAGTGCTTTGTGCTGTGTCTGTCCTATAGGTATGGGGCGTATGATTGTGATTGCTTAATGATCTTCCCAAAAATACATTGTCTGTGTTCTGAAGACAGGCCTACTGGAATTGTTGTGAGAATATTTCCAAACAGACCCATCTATGTGGCCTATCTTTTGGATCTGGCATACTGGAACTGCTGTGTGATTATATCCAATAGTGCACATCTGTGTGACCTATCTTTTGTCCGGAAAACTTGCACAGGAGACTGTTCATCTCCTGAAATTAATTAATCAATGCCAAGGATATGCCTGGATTCAAAAGTGTCTGTGGGTAAGCTTAGTGAACTGTGTGATGTAGGATGGGGGTGACCTCTACAAGAGATAATGAAATAAGAAGCTGGGGAATGAGTGGTAAAAAATCTTGAAAATATGACATAGGGAAAATACCAAATGAAGGTTGAGTCATGGATATGTGGTGCTGTTGGTTGTAGAATTGTAGAAAGTAAGTGACATGGATCGAGGTATGTGATGACGTTAATAAAAATCAAGGAATGGGTTAATCCGGTATCATGTGAGGTTTATGGATTTGAATCTAATGATAATTATTAAGATGTTTGTTTTCTTTCCTATGAGATAAAGATGTGGTAAGATTTTACTATTGCTTTATGGTATACTGTGTAATGAAGAATGTATGGAATGTAGGGTGTGATGCATGGTACATGGTGTGAAGTTGAGAATGTAAAGAGTATGCTTCTAATGCCTATACATTTTAGTTTGATATCCTAAAAAAATTGGGTTGTAAAAAATTAGTGTGGTAAAAAAAATTAGCTAATTTTTAAATGTACTATTTGGAATTATGAGTTTTATTTCACAGCTATACCAAATGAATGTCAGGACATAGAGGCTTCTTACTAAATTATTTTTAATTTGAAGGGATGAAGAAAGAGACTCTAACAAATTTGCATATTTATTTGGAGCTCCAATACATAGGAACATAGTAACATAGTTTACAAGGCCGAAAAAAGACATCTGTCCATATCCAGTTTGGCCTGTTTTCCTACAAGTTGATCCAGAGAAAGTAAAAAAAAAAACCTGTGAGGTAGAAGACAATTTTCCCCACTTTAGGGGAAAAAATTTCTTCCCGACTCCAATCAGACATCAGAATAACTCCCTGGATCAATGACCCCTCTCTAGTAACTATAACCTGTAATATTATTACCCTCCAGAAATACATCCAGGCCCCTCTTGAACTCTTTTAGTGAACTTACCATCACCACCTCCTCAGGGAGAGAGTTCCATAGTCTCACTGCTCTTACCATAAAGAATCCTCTTCTATGTTTGTGTACAAACCTTCTTTCCTCCACAATTTTAATTGTGAAATGGGCCCTTTGTTTTTATTTGTATTGTATGTTACATGTATGTTATATATGTTACATTTTAAATTTATGTTGGGACATCTGGTTAGGACTAGTGCATTGTTAAACAACAAAGCAGAACTGATTTAGGAAACCAGGCTACACCCCAGGGTTGTTGATAAGTGATGAAAAGGGGAGGAGAAAATATGGGATGTTGTAATGAGTGGACTTCCAATACCTCCTCTCTACTGATATATGATCCTAAAGACAGAGAGCAGTCATCTTATTAACTCATGAAGAACAAGATGTTCTACAAACTATTGTATCTAAACCAAACCCTGAGATTTCTCCAATGTAGTAACAATCTGTTAATGTTCTCATACTCACACGCTAAACATGTCTAACTCAAGTCTCTCCAAGTAGAGAACTTCCCTCCTCATTCTTTCCAGTTTGATTGTTAGATGTTGTACTTTACTGAACTCTATGATAAGCATTTTGAAATAAAAAAAATCCATTTTGGTAGGAGGGTGGGTTACCAGAGTATTTGCATCCACAGAACATAGAGGTCATGGAACTACCAACTATATGTACATTGAGTTCAAATTAATAACCCAGACTTTGAGTTTCTTGTAGATGGAGAGATTGTAGTTTCCAGGGTCTTGAAAGAAGGATCAGGATTTTCTGTTACTGCCCAAACTGATCTTGACAGGTAATTCTTGAAAGAAGGATCAGGATTTTCTGTTACTGCCCAAACTGATCTTGACAGGTAATAACCACTCCCTCCAGCAACAGCAGTGCAGGAAGCAAACTTTTGTAAGATGGCTGAGGGCAGTGGTGTACAAAGAGAAGTAAGGGCCCCATAGCAAGGATCAAACCAGGTCCCCCACACAGGACAGAAGGGTTTCTGCCTAAACCCTTTTCAATGACCCTTGGGCCATTTTGTTGGATCCACAGGTAAGCCCATCAAGAATGCTTAATGTTTGAGAGAGTTCTTTGATACCCTGATGCTACCAAAGGAGATAGAAGTGGTTACAAGTACAAGCTCACACTAATTTAGAGCATGGGCAAATCAAGATATAGAATGCATGATTTGGTTCAGTGGTGAACGGTTCCTGGATTTAACAATGCTGCCACCGGGTTAGTCGAAATTTGAATAATGTGTGCCTGTAATAATGGATGGATAACTATTGGAGTTCCAGGGAGGCATATGTCAAAGTCATATTGCCCATTTCAGAGACTGCAGATGAGCATACATATTGCGTACGAATATGACGGGCTTTGCTGGAGAGGAATGGTGGAGCAGGAGGAACGCTCTGAGTCTGACCCCTGGCTACATATGGGTACTGTATCAGCAGATGACAGCAGATCATCTAGCTGAGACTGAGATGAGCGTGCCATCCACTCCACTACCTCATCCACTTTCTCCTCCACTACAATTTTGCGCCTTGGTGTGTTAGCCCGGTGGAACACCGGCCAAGTATTGCGAATACTACAAGTAGAAGCTCCGGCTACAGGTCCTTTGGCAGTGCTGCCCTGTGCCACCTTCTTCTTTTTTTAGAGCTCGAGGTCTGGCTTGAACTGGACCCCTTTTGCTTATCCATTCCAGACATTTTTCACTTGACTCTGTGGCCCTGCAGCTGGTCTTTGTCTTTGTCCCCGTGTCTCTCCCTGTCTCTCTCCCTATCTCTCTCCCTGTCTCTCTCTTCCTGCCTGATTAATTACTAGCCCTGCACTTGCCCTTGACTTGCCCTGCAGTATCCCTGATGTGTAATATGGATTACCTGAACAATTACACCCCAATTTCAACAACACAGGTCTAAGTTTTTAGGAACTTCACACACAGTGCTTCTGCTCGTCTCAGCAGTCGCAGCAGAAGTGATGTGTCACTGGCTTACCGAGCCTGAGCCAATCAGAGCAAGCCCTGCCCACTAGGTCAGGTGATCGCTTTCTTCCCGGGCTTTTGCGCACGAATAACGAACTAACAGTAAAAGTTCGCTAAGTAATTGAATTCGTACGCAACAGCGTATAGAGTAACTTATACGTAGCATTAGCGTACAATTTATCGGACAATTACGTAGCAAATGCGTAGAAAGCCTTAGGAACATTTTCGAATCTTAACAGAGCAAATCTCCAAATATTCGGATTCGCTTCGCAGCTGAAAATTTCTAAGATTCAATACGAATCAACAAATCGGCGAATAGATTCGCTCATCTCTAATTGTAACAATGAAATAATGTAATGGTATCAAAAGATCAAGGGAGAGGGAAAAAGTCTTGCATTGAACGAATCTCCATAGTTTTGTATTCAGTAAGAATCATGTCTTAGAAAAACATCTTCTTGTCACCGTATAAGATATTATTGGGCTTAGCTTTAGGACAGGGTCCAACAGGCTCAGATACTGCATTTTGATCTTACGTTACCACCTATTGCTATGGTCTTTGGATTCTGACCCATGCAGATCAGAGACACCAGAGAGGTACAGGGATCAGGCTATACTTTGTACAGGAAACAGGCTGTGGTCTTGGGCAGAGTTTGTGCAGATCTGTAATACAGTCCAAAGGTTGGTATACAACCAACAAACAAAATAATGGCTCTTTTAGAGAGGAACAATGGAGACAGGCCGCCATTAAGACATCTATATGGGAGTCCTACAAAATCAACTAATTTCTGTACATAACCATGTGTATGATTCCCTTCCAGATCTGAATTCAGTGGCTTTACTATTCCCTAAAACCTGATAATTGAGCATGTGTTAAAAAAACATAAGGAAAAGTCTGGATCCCAGATTTGATGGTCATTTCCAGGTACAACTAACCACTCCAACACTGGTGAAGTTTGAAGGAGAACCCACCTTGACAAATGCCAGCCATTACAAATACATCTCTAACTCAAGGGGACTATATTGAGTTTCTTCATTGTCATAGCTACTGGACTTATGAGGTTTTAAAGGACAACTGGGATAATATGTTTATTAATCACCATATGGCGGCTGCAAAAATGATGAATTTGATTGTATCAAATGTGCAATATGGTCCAAAGTTTCCAATTACTGCACATGCTTTCTGTTACTGCTACTGCGGAGGAGCTAGTATCATTGTACTGCTGGAATGTGACACTATATGAAATATGAATAAGTGGGTAAATACCAGTTGCTATCCCAATAGTAGATGGGTCAAGGCTTAGTGAAAGACATCTCTAGAAGGTGAATCTTACGTATAATGACAGATTATGGAGATGGGAGACAATGGATATTAACCTCTTTAAATTAGAGAACACTTGGGTTGAAAAGATAGATTAATCAAATTAGAAGTGGACATAGAATTTTCCAGAGGAGGATAATTACTCTGTAGTAAGAATGGAAAAAGCCAAAACCCCGGGAAAGATATGAACTGTTATAGTGGCATCACAGGCCCATGGTAAATTGATGATCGGTGTATTTGTACTGGATCAGAGATATGTGTGCCAAGTTCTGCTTGCTATCATTATACAGAGTCATCTGGCCTCATGTAATTAAAATATGATTTAGGAAAGATAATTTCAAAGATGATAAGGAAGTTATAAAGCTTGAAGGTTTTAATCAGTAATATCAGCTAATTGGTTCAAGGGTATTAATGGTTTTGGGGATCTTGCACTGTGTCTTTTAGGTAATGTTAGTGAAGTTAAAGTGTAACTGCTATTCCATTATTTATGTAATGTATAGGGGCAGTGATACTGACCATTTTTATAATATACTTTAATTACTGAAATTGTACATTTGCATTAGAAAAATAGCTTTAAAGTCGCTCATTTTGAGCCTTAGCAACGCTCCTCTGTCTTCTGTTTATATAACAGTTGACACTTCCTAACACTGACTGCTATGTATCAGAAGACAGAGGAGCGTTGCTAAGGCTCAAAATGGACCAATTTACAGCTATTTTTCTAATAGAAATGTATGATTTCAGTAATTAAAGTATATTACAAAAATGGTCAGCATCACTGCTCCTACACATTACAAAAGTAAAAATAGAACGGCAGTTACACTTTAATATTTGTTCTATGCGTGTATCTGTTTTATGGTTGTATACAAGACAGAAATGTATATGGTTAGCGCATGAAAGAAACTGATAAACATCAGAGGACAGTACACTGTTACAGATGGATCTAGATAGATTGGAGGCTTGGGCAGAGATGTTGCAGATGAGGTTTAACACTGACAAATGTAAGGTTAGGCACATGGGAAGGAATAATGCAAGTCACCAGTACATACTAAATGATAAAACACTGGGTAACACTGACATGGAAAAGGACTTAGGAATTTTAGTGAACAGCAAACTAAGCTATAGAAACCAGTGTCAGACAGCTGCTGCCAAGGCCAATAAGATAATGATTTGTATCAAAAGGGGCATAGATGCCCGTGATGAGAACATAGTCCTGACACTTTACAAATCACTAGTCAGACCACACATGGAGTACTGTGTACAGTTCTGGGCTCCTGTGTACAAGGCAGACATACAGTAGAGCTGGAGAGGGTTCAGAGGAGGGCAACTAAAGTAATAACTGGAATGGGTGGACTACAGTACCCAGAAAGATTATCAAAATTATGGTTATTCACTTTAGAAAAAAAGACGACTGAGGGGAGATCTAATAACTATGTATAAATATATCAGAGGTCAGTACAGAGATCTCTCCCATCATCTATTTATCCCGAGGACTGTGACTGTGACGAGGGGACATCCTCTGCGTCTGTAGGAAAGAAGGTTTGTACACAAACATAGAAGAGGATTCTTTACAGTAAGAGCAGTGAGACTATGGAACTCTCTGCCCGAGGAGGTGGTGATGGTAAGTTCACTAAGAGAGTTCAAGAAGGGCCTGGATGTATTTCTGGAGTGTAATAATATTACAGGTTATAGTTACTAGAGATGCTTGTTGATCCAGGGAGTTATTCTGATTGTCTGATTGGAGTTGGGAAGGAATTTTTTTCCCCTAAAGTGAGGAAAATTGGCTTCTACCTCACAGGGGTTTTTTGCCTTCCTCTGGGTCAACTTGCAGGATAACAGGCCGAACTGGATGGACGGATGTCTTTTTTCGGCCTTATAAACTATTACACCATCACATTATCTAAATATTTTCTGTCCAATCAGACTAATAGTTGGTTTGTATAACAAAGGATCTGTGTATGTAAACAGCCATCTGACCAATGACTGGTCAGAAAATTGTTCAGATAATCTTTTGGGTTTAAATGCAACTTAAGGTATAAATATTTCATCAACCCCATATCAGGGAATTAAATTTTGATGATGTTCTATAGGTGAGACCCTCTTTATATAGGTAACCTTTCCTGGTGAATGGTTCTGCCCTACCCTTTAGAAGGGTAAATGTAGTTGGGAGAGGTGAAACTTGAAATCCAAGATTTGGAATTATATTTAAAGGGAATCTGTCACCTCATTTTCACCTATATAACTAAGAGCACTGCCCCACAGAAGATTGCAGACATATCCCAGACATACCTGTGTGCACTGTGTCTGTATTACATATCCAGGAAAAGCACTTTTATTCTGCTAGAAAACAGCTCCCAAGTGCCCAGCTGAAAGTGAAAGTAAAGACAGCTTTCTCTCCTGACTCAATTTCTAACAGCTATATCTTCTGATATACTGGATATAATGCTGTTATTTTGGTATCATTTGTCATTTTTCTATCTGCTACCAATCCCAAGATATGAGCAGCTAAAGCAGCCCTCCCCTCTTCACTCTGGTTTGCTTTGGGCACTTCCAGCAGCAGAGCTGGGCACTTGGGAGCTGTTTTCCTGCAGAATAAGGCTCCATTCACACGTCCTGTTTTTCTTTCCTGATTCGATCCTGATCCTGATCCATTCATTTCAATGGGTCCTGAAAAAATCAGGATCGAATCAGGAAAGAAAAACAGGACGAGTGAATGGAGCCTAAAAGTTCTTTTCCTAAACATGGAATACACACACATAGTGCACACAGGTATGTCTGGGATGTGTCTGCAATCTTCTGTTGGGCAGTGTTGTTAGTTATTTTGGTGAAAATGAGGTGACAGACTCCCTTTAAGAGAAGGAAAATAATATAGTAGGATTAATTTAAACAGAATTAAATCTTGGATATATCTAGGGCAGGGGCGTCGCTAGGCTAAAACATTCGGGGCCTGGGTTTCGGATGTTTTGTCCCAGGCCCCGAATGTACTGCCCAGGACTGTTTCTACAGCTGGGCGAAGGGTGCGACCGCACGGGGCGCATCACTCAGGAAAAGAGAGGAGGGCGGAGTAGGCATCTACATACAGGCTAACGGACTGCTGTGTGTGCGCTCCACTGGAATCCAGGCTGCGCTGTTCACAAGCTGTAAACTCAGGGGGCAGGGCCTGGCAGCATATCCGGAATGCAGAGAGCAGTGTGCTGTGTGAGACGACGTGAGTCCGTTACTTCAGGCGGAAGCAGCAGAGGAAGGTACCATCTACTTAGTCTCTCTCTCTCTTCTCACTGGCACAGATTCTCCAGGTTAGGTACAGTCAAAGTATTAACTTAAAATACAGTATCGCAGGCTTATAGAGGCAGAGCTCAGTGCTGTTACTGTAGATATAATTATACTCAGTCTCAGATAATACTATAGATAATAGTATTATATGAGACTGAGTATAATTATAATCTATATGTACAGTAACAGTTCTGAGCATAATTGTACATATGTACTATGCAGCTGTGTACGATATATATATATATATATATATATATATATATATATATTTATATATATATATATATATATTTATATATATAAATAGGGGCAGCACTATCAAAGATAACAAATGAGCGGAGTGCCAGCAGTTGGACGCATACTAACATCCATAAATGTAGAAAAAAGAAAAAAACTGCAGCACATCCAATAGGTGAAAAATTGTGTGTCTTTTTATTCACCCAAGCAGTGACTTTTCAGTCCTCTTACTGGGACCGTTCTCAAGCCAAAGAACGGTCCCAGTAAGAGGACTGAAACGTCGCTGCTTGGGTGAATAAAAGGACACACAATTTTTCGCCTATTGGATGTGCTGCAGTTTTTTTCTTTCCCATGTCCCATGTAATTAACATCACTCCCTCCCTTTTTTTAATGAATATCTATATCTATCTATCTAATGCATATATTATGCATGTATAATATATGGGCATGTATGCTGCACAGTATATATATATATATATATATTAAAAAAGGGAGGGAGTGATGTTAATTACATGGGACTTCATGTTGAAGACAGCTGTGGACGGGTTATATTATTTCCGTGGGACTGTGTGTTGAAGGCGGCTGTGGCGGGGGTGATGTTATTTATATGGTACCGTATATTGGAGGGCCTGAGGGAGGGAAGTGATTTTATTTACATGGGACTGTATTTTGGAGGGGGCTATAGATAGAGAGGGATGTTATTTATATGGGACTGTATATTGGAAAGGGCTGTAGAGATGGTGTGATGTACATGGCGGAGGGAGGGAAATATTGTCATTTACATGGGACTGTATGGTGGACGGGCTGAGGAATTATAATTTCTGAGGACATTAGAGGGAGGAATATAACTACACGAGGCACTGCATTGGGCTTTATAAATACTGGGGGCACTTCAGAGTGAGCATTATAAAAGTAGGGGGTGATATAAATACTGGGAGCACTTCAGGGCAAGCTGGGGAAACAATGGAGGGGCCTTATTACTACTAGGGGTGCTGTGAGGGCATTATTAATACTGGAGGGCTCTTCTACTAAAGGAAGTACTCTCGGGGAGCACTATGACTGTTGGGGCACAGTAGGGGGCAGTATTACTAATGAGGGCATTTTAGAAGAGAATTACTATTGGTGGGACTTTGAGGCACACTAATACTATGGGGGGTATGGCACTATTTTTTCTTAAGGGATAATATTTGGGGGTATTGGGGGGCACAGCGAGAAGGAGGATAACACTGTAGGGGTTCCAGGTTGGGAGATGATAGTAATGTGAGGAAGCTAAGATGTCTGTGTGTCACACTCTACAGAGACGAGGTGCGGATGAAAGAAGTTGCCCGGACTGAATGGAGAAGATGAACGAAAACGTGTACGTCGGTGGGGATGTCACCTAGGAGGCACTAGATGTGAGAGGTATGTGCTACTGTATAGCAAGTACAGTAACATGCGGTGTGCGAGGGGACGGTCGACTTAGAGAATTGGGCCATATTCATTGGGGCTTGGGCTCTGGATTTTTTGAGACCCTAGCAACGCCTCTGATCTAGGGAGCAATATTTGGTATAAAAGATGGATGGCTACAGAAGGGACATGATGTATCTAGACTTGGAATTCCTCTGCTGGTTTTCCTGCCTGCTGTATCCTAATTGCCACCATTTGCAGAGCTACCTAGGATCAATAAGTAGACGGGGCCTCACTACATACTAGGCTCTGGCACTTGCATATACTACATATCGGTGAATGTTACTGCCAGGCTGCTCAATCATGATGGCATATCATAGGCAGTATTGCATCATTACCATCCATTGTAGAGCAGTGTAGTGTGTAGTGAGGCCCACACATCCCTAGGAAGCTCTGCAAGTGGAGGCAACCAGTCCTATTCCTAATCTAAGAGACAGTTTGCTGGCGACCATTTTATATAATTCCCAGAGAACCCCTTTAGCCCTGTAGGACAAACACTGTTGAATATTTTTAATGCAGACCAATTGAAAAAATTACTTTTAGCCCGAAATGAGTAAAATGTAAACATAAACAAATTCCGAAATCGTTCATAGCTAGAGTTGGAAATTTCAGACCCAACAATTCGATTAGCCGCGAAGCTGAATTTCCTCGTGCTTCATGGTAACTAATAGATTTTCCCTAAATGGGGTAAATACTTACCTCATCCATTTGAGCGTGAAGAGCCCACAACCGCCATTTTGATTGAAGATCCTGCTTGAAATCTTGTGCACGGTGACATATGAAGTCACTACGCCGCCGGCTGACGTGATGATGTCTTCACGTGCTGTGGATCTTTAATCAAGATAGTGGTGGTGGGCTCTTAGCTATCAAATGGATGAGGTAAGTATGATTTTATTTTATTTTTTTTTATTACAGACTTAAATATTAAAGTCAGATTCCACGATCAGTGACAAATGCGGCATCTGAGGGTTACAATGATGGGGAGCGACGCAATCACCATTCCCTGTCATTGCACCTGCTACTTATAAAGAAATGCGCTCATAAAGAAGTAATTCTTCACAAAAAAAATTATTTTTTACGAAAAATTCGGGGAAGCAGCCTAATCAAATTTCCATAACTTTGCTCAACACTATTCAAAGCCTTTAAATATATTTTAGTAATTTACAAAAATAAAAAATAAACCATCAATACAAAAGGTAAGAAAACATGTGGTATTAATTTCCTGTCCTTAATGCAACTGCTCATGCTTTGTTTGCCTGTAGATGATAAAAGCATCTATTACCACCGGTACTCTACAATGACACAAAGATACACACAAAAAGAAAACAATACAGAGCATAACTGTGAAAGCATAAAAAAAATTGATACAAAATGCTGAAAATATTTTTATTATTTTCATTGTGCTTTATTGTAAAGATTGTGAACCTACTACGGCTGTGCTCAAAATATTATGATGTAAATAAAATCCAAACGAAAATAACAGAAATGAGTGCAATTTGCAGCAGATAAATATAGTGGCAGTTATGTACCATTAGCTGGAAAAACGCTTCAAACCTTCGTGAGGGCAGAGCTGCTGAGCTGAAAAAAATCCTTAAGTGATCTATTCTATTTTAACAGAAAACTAATGTCAAAGAAAATTGATATTAAAAGTAAAATTTTTAAAGGATATCAATAAACCTGGCATGTGAACCACAAAAAATCATGTCAAGTGAAAGGCGAACAAAAAGCAAGGATCATAATGCACAGCTATACCCACAGACCATGTAATTCCTATAGATTCTATGATAGGGATAGAAAGTCGGAGGTATCACAATAAAAGCATTTCACTAAGCAATGATCCTTTTACCCCTCAATTTTGGAAACCAATAGCTAGTCCCATTTACCATGTATCTTGTACTGTTATATTACATGGACCACAAACTGCTGCCAACCTGGCAGAAGCACCACCCAACCCCATTTTGATTGTGGTGCCAAGTTAGAGAATATATTTAGAAACTATTAATATTCATTGTCTAATACTCAATATGTCTTCATTTTTAGGTCCCTGCCGGATGAAATTCTGGGGGCTTAAAGGTTATGTACACCTTCGAGGGTAATTTTTTTATGATTGCACAATTTTTTAAATAATTTCTTCAGTTGGTCTTTATTAAAAAATATTGAGCCGATCTGTCACAAAGGGTTGATTGTTTTTTCTAGCTGTGTGAATGTACTTTCACTTATACTTTGTCGGTCGTCTAATAAACCTTGGGGTCATTTACGATCAGAAATACGCCTATATTAGGCATATTTTTTATTCAGATTGAAATTTTCAGAGCAATTTTGTACTTAGATGTTCCTGGGACCACACCATGCTTACTATGTCCTAATTATTATTATTATTATTATTATTATTACTGTATAGCAACAAGAACAGGAGCATACAATGAAGTCAAACCTCAGATTGTTTGTCTAAGCTCTATTTAACACATCCCAAAACATGCTTACAAAGGCTAACTCTTTCTTAGCAAGTCTTGCAGATACCAAACCGGCTGTTGTGTATCTAAGCTTGCAATAAACATATTAAAGTTTTTTCCGACCGTGTAAATTTTTTTAAAAGAGACTCCACATGGTCTAAAGTGATAAAATAAGTCATACTCACCCTACTGATGCCAGGTCACTCCTGTTCTGATGCTTCACGGTCCCCCTGGTGGTCTCTGCTTCCTCTTGTGATTGGCTGAGCAGTTATTTCATTTCAAGAGGGATCGGAAGTAGAGACTGGTGAGGGAGTATGAAGTGTTGGAATATGAGTGAAGGGGATCCATTAGCTGACTATGACTTATTTTATTAATTTAGACCATGTTGCCGGACAACTGATTCAAAGCTCCCTAGCCTAACCTTAGCACTGGACAAATATGGACAACTTTATTCATAAACTCATGCCACATTTATGCATTCCTGTCCCCTGGTTCCACGTAATCCAGGCCGAGATGGTCAAAGATGTCTTGTTCAGTTCTGGCTCTCAGAAAAATTTGCTGTAAAACACAAAAAGAATAAAACCGATAATTGCTCTAACATACAATTAGTAAGTGCATGGGTAGTGCACCAGCAATATATTACCTTAACTAAATTGTGGATGGGGCAACACATACGTATGATAGTTCAACCCATTTCTTTCAGACTGATACTTATCACACAATTGTTTTCATATAGACAGTAATTGTTACACATCAGTTCACAGCCGATCGCGGGGGGCGGGGAGGACACCCTGACCCCCCCAACCCCTGACACTCGGCGGGGATTCGCACTACAGAATAGCGCTATTCTCGCAGAATATACGGCGTACACTCGCCGAGTATACGGCGTATACTCGCCGAGTACCCGGTGCCTGCTGTGAATGGCTGGTCTGAATAGACCAGCCATTCACAGCGATCGCCATTATGGGGGGGGCACGGCTCCCCCCGATGTCTTCACTACAGATGGCTGGCTGTGGCTAACAGCCGCCATCACAGCATGTAAACCCCGCTGCACTGCGCATCGGGTGTTTACATGCAGGATGTACCGGTACGCCCTGTAGCGCAAACTACCTCGCGCCCTGGACGTACTGGTACGTTCATTGTCGCCAAGAGGTTAATGAATTCTATTTATTTGAATCTCTAGAAGGGAGAGAAGGAAGAAAGGAAGGACCTTTTAGATGATAACTTCAGTACAGTGCCATATTAAAACTGAACTAGTGTATGTACTGTAGCTGCACCCAATAAATGACCCCTCAAAAGTGCCATTTGGAGGCCGAGACAGGTCAAGGAAGTAATTTAACCCCTACTGCAGGGGCGGACATACACAGGGGCCCAGTGCGGCAGGGGGGCCCATGGGAGGTTCGGTGGCAGTAGGAGATGAGTGCTTCCATCCGTCCTCAAGACAGTGATACAGATAATTGCAGGGGTGGGGCAGGGGAGAGGCGTTTCCCTTACCCATTCCTCTGAAAGGCCGCCTCAGTCGGCGCGATGACGTCATTGCATCACCTGAGCCGAACAGCGCGGGACACAGGCCGGAAGAGGCCTGCATCGCATCGCTGACAGGCTCATGGAGGAAAGTATAACTGCTGTTTCTTTTAATTAACGCTACGCTTTTACCCAGTATGGAGGGGGAATTTTTATCTATTAGGGGGCATTTACTGGCACAAATGTGGGACAGGAGTACTATGGGGGCATTATACTGGCACACATCGGGGAAAAGGAGTACTATGGGGGCATCTACTAGTGGGCATTATACTGGCAAACATGGGGGAGAGGAGCACTATGGGGGCATCTACAAGGGGACATTATATACTGGGACAGAAGGAGGGTGCACTATTGGGGCATCTACAAGCGGGCATTATATACTGGCACAGATGGAGGGAGCACTATGGGGGCATCTAGAAAGGGGGCATTATATACTGGCACTATGGGGCATCTACATGGAGGCATTATATACTGGCACAGATGCAGGGAGCACTATGGGGGCATCTACAAGGGGGCATTATATACTGGCACTATGGGGGCATCTAGAAAGGGGGCATTATATACTGGCACTATGGGGGCATCTACAAGGGTGCATTATATACTGGCACAGATGGAGGGAGAACTATGGGGGCATCTACAAGGGGCATTATATACTGGCACTATGGGGGAATCTACAAGGGGGCATTATATACTGGCACTATGGGGGCATCTACAAGGTGGCATTATATACTGGCACAGATGGAGGGAGCACTATGGAGGCATCTAGAAAGGGGGCATTATATACTGGCACTATGGGGGCTTCTACAAGGGGGCATTATATACTGGCACACATGGAGGGAGAGGAGCACTATGAGGGCATCTACTGGAGGGCATTATATAGGGGCATTTTATACTGGCACAAACTATATGTTCAATGTGGGGGTGGTGATAAGTACTATAGGGGCCTTTTTCGCACATATTATGGGGGCACAAGGGGGGTGCACTTGGTACAATCTATAGGGGCATTTTATATGTCAGGCACCATGGGAAGGGGAGGAGCAATATGGGGGGCATCTACTAGGGGCACTTTATAGGAGTATTCTTTACTGGTGCAAATTATGGGGCACTATGGGGACCTTAACTTAATTGGGGGCACTAAGAGAATTTTTTTGGGCACACAATAAAGGCATTGGCACACATTATGAGGGCACTATAGGGACATTTGATTCTCTGGGGCACTAAGAGGAGGTATTTGTTGTATCATTATTTTTGGGGGACTTTATGTTTGCACTATTAGGGACACAGTTTCCTGGGTGCAGTAATTTTTTGGGGGAACTCTGTGCCAATAATTATTGAAGGGGCGCTATCTGTGTGGTACTAGTAGTTTCTGCAGTATAGTTTTGGGGAGCACAGCATTTCAGTATTGGGGGTGGCAGGATGGGGTGTTTAGAAGGTGAGAGGTTGATGGAAAAGTAGGATACCCCGCAGAGAGAAGAGATGGCTGAAAGAAATCATTGCGGCGGTCCGGTCTGAATGGAGAAGATGAGGGAAGAGAATGTCTACATCAGAGAGGAGACGTCACTGGATGTAAGAGGTATATTGCGGTGTATGTGGCGGTGAAGTTGACAATTTGGCATGGAGGGGGGCCCAGGCACAATCTTTTCACAGGGGCCCTCTGCTGTCTGTGTCCGCCCCTGCCCTACTGACTACATTGAATGGATGTGAATGATCTCAGAGGGGAATATTTCATATATTTTTTTTTTTATGGAAATCAATCAAGTATATATGTTACATACATATATGTTAGATACATATATATGTTACATACAGTTTGATGCACCTCAGGCAGCGACCATTTCATTATGAATTAAATTCCTGAATATGGTGTTTAAAGGAGTTGTCCGAGTTATATAAAAAAATAAAGCACTGTAAAGCTGACGGTCAGCAATATATACAGTGCCTTGCGAAAGTATTCGGCCCCCTGGAACTTTTCAACCTTTTGCCACATTTCAGGCTTCAAACAAAAAGATATAACATTTTAAATTTTTGGTGAAGAATCAACAACAAGTTGGTCACAGTTGTAAAGTGGAACGAAATTTATTGGATCATTTAAATATTTTTTGTAATAATAAAACTGAAAAGTGGGGCGTGCAAAATTATTCAGCCCCCTTGCATTAATACTATGTTGCGCCACCTTTTACTGCGATTACAGCTGCAAGTCGCTTGGGGTATGTCTCTATCAGTTTTGCACATCTAGAGACTGAAATTCTTGCCCATTCTTCCCTGCAAAACAGCTCGAGCTCTTTAAGGTTGGATGGAGAGCGTTTGTGTAGTTTTCAGCTCTTTCCACATATTCTCAATTGGATTCAGGTCTGGACCTTGACTTGGCCATTCTAAGACCTGGATACGTTTATTTTTGAACCATTCCATTGTAGATTTTCCTTTATGTTTGGGATAATTGTCTTGTTGGAAGATAAATCTCCATCCTAGTCTCAGGTCTTTTGCAGACTCCAACAGGTTTTCATCCAGAATGGTCCTGTATTTGGCTCCATCCTTCTTCCCATCAATTTTAACCATCTTCCCTGTCCCTGCTGATGAAAAGCAGGCCCAAACCATGATGCTGCCACCACCATGTTTGACAGTGGGGATGGTGTGTTCAGGGTGATGAGCTGTGTTGCTTTTACACCAAACATATCGTTTTGCATTATTTCCAAAAAGTTTGATTTTGGTTTCATCTGAGCAGAGCACCTTCTTCCACATGTTTGGTGTGTCTCCCAGGTGGCTTGTGGAAACTGTAAATGAGACTTTTTATGAATATCTTTGAGAAATGGCTTTCTTCTTGCCACTCTTCCATAAAGACCAGATTTGTGAAGTGTTCTACTGATTGTTTTCCTATGGGCAGACTTTCCCCACCTCAGCTGTAGATCTCTGCAGTTCATCCAGAGTGATCATGGGCCTCTTGGCTGCATCTCTGATCAGTCTTCTCCTTATTTCAGATGAAAGTTTAGAGGGACGGCCGGGTCTCAGTAGATTTGCAGTGGTCTGATACTCCTTCCATTTCAATATGATCATTTGCACACTGCTCCTTGGGATGTTTAAAGCTTGGGAAATCTTTTGGTATCCAAATCCGGATTTAAACTTCTCCACAACAGTATCACGGACCTGCCTGGTGTGTTCCTTGGTCTTCATGATGCTCTCTGTGCTTTAAACAGAACCCTGAGACTATCACAGAGCAGGTGCGTTTATACGGAGACTTGATTACACACAGGTGGATTCTATTTATCTTCATCAGTCATTCAGGACAACATTGGATCATTCAGAGATCCTCAATGAACTTCTGGAGTGAGTTTTCTGAACTGAAAGTAAATGGGCCAAATAATTTTGCACGCCCAACTTTTCAGTTTTATTATTACAAAAAAAGTTTAAATGATTCAATAAATTTCGTTCCACTTCACAATTGTGACCCACTTGTTGTTGATTCTTCACCAAAAATGTAAAACGTTATATCTTTTTGTTTGAAGCCTGAAATGTGGCAAAAGGTTGAAAAGTTCCAGGGGGCCGAATACTTTCGCAAGGCACTGTACATAAGCTAAGCAAGTTTTATGCACAAAAAATTATATTTACTCATTTACCTATTTCTGTTCTGGCCCTTTGTTTACATGCAGTTGCAGAGCTGTGGGGACGTGTAATAACAATCTCTGAGGTCAACAAAGACTGCCTTTCACCTTTGTCTGTTGTGCAAAGGGAGTGAATAAAATTGCTTCCCTTCCTGCAGTCTGACTGCTGGGATACTCTACAGCATGTTATATGTCTAGGACTACAAGTCCCCGCTTCATGGTACAATTATATTGCTGATACACACAGAATCTTCCCCCTACCTGTCCATGTGCAATGCTCTGCAAGCACTTTCTCACAGCCAGCAGAAGAATACAAAGGAGATAACTCCTCCAGTCCTTGTCAGCTTTGTGTTTGCAGGGTGAGGAAGGAGAGGAGAACCTGTGCTCAGCATTTGTCTCTTCGCTGCCTGGAGAAGAGAAATCCTGCAGGTGCTCAGTACCTGAGACAGAGCCTCCAAACCTGAGTCTGCGTGGCTGATGGGAGGGGAGACACAGGGCAGACAGCTATGCCAGCAGATTGGGCAGTGCAGGGGGCATAGCCAGAAGATCAAGCAACGCAGGAATTGTGGTTTGTTGCTCCAAGCAGAACAGCCCTCACAGTGAGGTTTGGTGTACAGAGGTAGACCTGCTCCTCTCACTCCCTCAGGCTTGTGCACAGATCATCATCAGACCAGAGAAAGAAGCTGACATCACATTTCATGTGATACTCAGCTAACTAGGAGAACGGGCCACTGTAAATAAAGTAAGTGAATTGAAAACCCCTTACATTTCCTTAGTTATAAACATACTATGAACAAAAAAACATAACTTGGACAACCCCTTTAAGACTTGAGCACTATACATTTCCTCTTTCAGCCTTATTCCTTCAGATATTGTATGTAGCATTATGCTTAGATGTAATAGGGGGTGGCATTATTGTTGGTGCCTTTCAGCATATCCATTCAGGAAGTTGGTATAGAACCGAGAACAGACAGATACACTCATTTTACCATTAAGTAAATTCATTTGACATTATTTTTTGCATTCTTGTTTTACTACGGTCTTCATCCATGTGGCGAAGGTGTTTATTTGAAGATTCCAATCAGTACTATTCTTTACGCCTTCCTGGCGGAGGAAGGAAATAATGAATTGTGAGTCTTCGTCTATATTTTTTGCCATTTCCAGAGTGTCATTCAAAGAGCTTATAGCTGATCTCTAATCAGCATCAATCAAGCTTATATAAAATGCTTAAGAGCAGCTGGCACTCCCTTGTCTTCTCCGTGCCAATCAATTCTGTTATTTCAATGACTGCAAATAATGCTTCTGTGGCTGTAAACATGACCATTAACTACACTTAGTGCAGAACAAATGCCGAGAGAAAGCCATGCGCTCTGATTTGCAGCTTCCTATATTTATATGTTGACATTGATAATCAATAGCACTAAAACCCAGTGGCAGCAGAACCAAGGATGCTTAAACCATCATTAATTGAAGTGTATTTCCTAATCATGACTAATCAGGGCTGGCTACATAAGCTCTGTGCTTTCAATTTATCCTTCGTCTTGTAATAAGGAAAACTATGGTTAGCAGTATTTGTGGTCTACCATATTTTTCACTTTATAAGACGCAACTAGGATTTAGAGAAGGAAAATCACAAAAAAAATTTTTTTTCATCAGACCCCACAATCTTCATCACACCACAGATCAGACCCCCACAGTCTTCATCAGACCTCAGATCAATCCACCCAATCAGACCTCTAATCTCTATCAGATCTCAGATCAGACCCCACCCCCCCAAACTTTATGAGACCTTAGATTAGACCCCCTCAATCAGACCTGCATTCTGTACTAGATTTAAGATCAGACCCCCAATCAGACCCTCTATCTGTATCATACCTCAGATCAGACCTCCCCCCCAATCAGACCCGTCTCGTTCATCAGGTGATCGGCGGCACATTTAGATGGGCAGATTGTCGGGAAAGTGCATTTGCATGAACGTTAGTTCCCCATAATCTGCCTGACAATCGAGCCATGTAAATCCCTCTTTAGTCTAAAAGTGTGTGTGTGGAGGAAGGGAGATGGGGGTGTCAATGATAATGGTTTCCTGTTTATAAATTAAGAAAAGAGGTGAGATAGGCTTTAAACTGAAAGGCTTCACAAATAGTACTGCACATGGTGACCTAAGAACAACCATACACTAATAAAATCAATTTAAGAAAGATGTTTCACTGCACAACAGTATTATAACTGATCAAGGATCCAGTACAGGGATAATAAGCGCAGTGATATCACAGTACAGGGATAATAAACACAGTGATGTCACAGTACAGGGATAATAAACACAGTGATGTCACAGTACAGGGATAATAAATGCAGTGATATCACAGTACAGGGATAATAAGCGCAGTGATATCACAGTACAGGGATAATACAGTGATGTCACAGTACAGGGATAATAAACACAGTGATGTCACAGTACAGAGATAATAAACACAGTGATGTCACAGTACAGGGATAATAAACACAGTGATGTCACAGTACAGGGATAATAAACACAGTGATGTCACAGTACAGAGATAATAAACACAGTGATGTCACAGCACAGGGATAATAAACACAGTGATGTCACAGCACAGGGATAATAAACACAGTGATGTCACAGTACAGGGATAATAAACACAGTGATGTCACAGTACAGGGATAATAAACACAGTGATGTCACAGTACAGGGATAATAAACACAGTGATGTCACAGTACAGGGATAATAAACACAGTGATGTCACAGTACAGGGATAATAAACACAGTGATATCACAGTACAGAGATAATAAACACAGTGATGTCACAGTACAGGGATAATAAACACTGTGATGTCACAGTACAGGGATAATAAACACAGTGATGTCACAGTACAGGGATAATAAACACAGTGATGTCACATTACAGGGACAATAAACACAGTGATGTCACAGTACTAGATTAATATGCACAGTAGAGATGAGCGAGCATACTCGTCCGAGCTTGATACTCGTTCGAGTATTAGGGTACTCGTAAGTGCTCGCTACTCGGACAAATAACTCGCCATGCTCAAGGAATTGGCATCTCCCGCCTTTTGAATTTTTGGCGGCTATAAACTCAGCCAATCACAAGCCAGGAGACTCTGCGGTACACCCAGCATCACGTGGGGCCCTTACAAAGTCGATAGCAGGGGTTGGCTGGCCTGATCAGGTGACCCTGGAATATACTAGTGACTGCCTGCGGTGCTCGGCTCAGTCGCTGCCTGGATGCTGTTAGGGACAGATCTGCAGTGTGATACAGGGAGAGTGTTAGGGTGTTCTACTAGATTTGTGTTAGGCAGGAGTGATTCTAAAAGAACCCAACAGCCCTTGTTAGGGCTACAAGACCCTTTTTTGTATCTATTTGTGGCTGGGCTTGCTGGCACTAGTAGTGCAGCTACCGCCATATTTGCAGCATTTTGTCAAACAGCTAAGTGGGACAATTTTTTTGTGTTTCATTGAAATAGGCACAGTCTGCAGATTTTTTCTGTCTAACTGATAGATAGTGGAAGTCACAGTAAAAAATCCTTTAGTTTGCTCTCAGTGATACAAATCCATTTCATACAGCTGTGTGGAACCATTCTGTGTGTCACCGTTCAGTTGGCCAGTCACCACAAACCACAATCTGTATTATCTGTCCAGGTGACCCATACTGTACGTCACGTAATCAAATACGGTCTTTTGCTCTCACTGATACAGCTACATTAGAAAAATCTCTGTGCGACATTTGTCTGGGTTGCACTTAAGCAGACCAAGTCTGCCTAATCTATTAGTTTCAGTGTAATTGCTCCATACTGCACGGTACGTAATAAAATACGTAATTTTGCTTTAACTTATCCACCTATATATTAACTTGTTCAGATTGAACAAGTTTGTGGGTTTCAGTACAGCAGGCCCATTTTTTTTTGTATATATAATACACTTATATACAGAAAATGTTGAACCCCAGGGCTAAGGGTCGAGGACGAGGGTGTGGGCATGGGCATTCAATTACTGCAGGGGGCAGAGGCTGTGGTCCTGGGCAGGGTGAGACAGTACCTGCTGATGAGGGAGCAGGGGAACGCCGCAGAGCTACACTCCCTAGCTTCATGTCTGAACTTACAGGGACACGTGGTATAGCACTGTTGAAACCACAACAGTGCAAACAGGTGATGTCGTGGATTGCGGACAATGCTTCAAGTAATTTGTCCGCCAGTCAGTCTTCCACGCAGTCCACCCACGTTACCCAAGGGAGCACTCCTCTAGCTCCTCCACCTCAACCTCCTTCCCCCCAGTCTGCCCCCTCCCAGGAAAATTTGGAATGGGATCCGGCATACTCTGAGGAACTGTTTTCTGGACCCTTCCCAGAGTCACAAACCACTTCTCAGGTTGCTGCTGACCTCTTTCCCGATGCCCAAGTTTTCCAACTGTCGCAGTCTTTGGGTGATGACATTGTTGACTTAGTGGAAGAAGTGTGTAAAGAGGTGTCGGACGATGAGGAGACACGGTTGTCAGACAGTGGTGAAGTTGTTGTCAGGGCAGGAAGTCCGAGGGGGGAGCAGACTGAGGAATCGGAGGATGACGAAGTGACTGACCCAAAATGGGTTGATAAGCCGAGTGAAGACAGTGCTTCTGAGGCGGAGGCAAGTGCTGCACCAGAACAGGTTGGAAGAGGCAGTGGTGTGGCCAGAGGGAGAAGCAGGGCCAGAGCTGGTGCATCAGCAGCAACTGTTTCACGTAGTGAAGCTCCCGTGGCGAGGCCTAGATGTTCGCAAGTCTGGAGGTTCTTTAAAGAAATTGAGGATGACCGACAGACTGTGGTGTGCAACCTGTGGCACACCAGTATCAGCAGGGGTGCCACCACTACTAGCCTAACCACCACCAGCATGCGCAGGCATATGAGTGCTAAACACCCCACTCAATGGTACCAAGGCCGTTCACCTCCTGCGGGTCCCACCACTGCTCCTTCCCCTGTGTGACTCGCTGCCTCTGCTAGGCAACCTCCTGCCCAGGACCCCAGCTCGAGCGCCTCCCGCCGGAAAACCACACCTTCGCCTCCACGATCCTCCACAGCGTCCAACAATTTGTCCCTGCGCAGTGTTCAGCTGTCTTTACAGCAGACGCTGGAGCGCAAGAGGAAATACAGTTCCACCCACCCACATGCCCAAGCCCTCAACGTCCACATCTCCAAATTGCTGAGCCTGGAGATGCTGCCCTATAGGCTGGTAGAGACCGAGGCCTTTCGCAACCTTATGGCGGTGGCTGCCCCTCGGTATTTGGTCCCCAGCCGCCACTATTTTTCCCGATGTGCCGTCCCAGCCCTACACCAGCACGTGTCGGAGAACATCATCCGTGCCCTGACCAACGCTGTTTCTGAGAAGGTCCACCTAACCACAGACACGTGGACAAGTGCTGCCGGGCAGGGACACTGTATATCACTGACGGTACATTGGGTTAACTTGGTGGAGGCTGGGTCCGAGTCTGACCCTGGGGCCGCTCATGTACTGCCCACACCGAGGATTGAGGGGCCTACCTCGGTCACGGTCTCTCAGACGTACTATGCCTCCTCCTCCACCGAATTACCATCTGTGGGCACGGCGCCTTCAGTCGGTAGCTCTAAGCGCAGCACCATAGCCGTGGGTAAGCGCCAGCAGGCGGTGCTCAAACTGCTGAGCTTAGGTGACAAAAGGCACACCGCCCAAGAGCTATTACAGGGCATCACGGCGCAGACCGATCTGTGGCTGGCACCGCTGAACCTCAAGCCAGGCATGGTTGTGTGTGACAACGGGCGTAACCTGGTGGCGGCTCTGCAATTCGGCAGACTCACACATGTGCCATGCCTTGCCCACGTGTTCAATCTCATAGTTCAGCGGTTCCTCAAGACATACCCTAATCTGTCTGATTTGCTCACCAAGGTGCGCCGCATCTGTGCGCATTTCCGCAAGTCGACCACAGATGCTGCCACTCTCGGGGCAGCGCAGCGCCGCCTACAACTGCCCGCTCACCGACTGTTGTGCGACGTGCCCACAAGATGGAATTCAACATTAAACATGCTATCCAGAGTTTACCAGCAGCGCAGAGTGATTGTAGACTGCCAGATGTCAACTTCCACCAGAACTGGTAGTCAGGTCAGTCAGCTTCCTCAAGTCTACAATGAGGAGTGGACGTGGATGTCTGATATCTGCCAGGTGTTGAGCAACTTTGAGGAGTCAACACAGATGGTCAGCGGCGATGCCACCATTATCAGCCTCATCATCCCGCTGCTTTGCCTGTTGAAAAATTCACTGCTCAGCATGAAGTCGGAAGCTTTGCGCTTGTCACAAAAGACGGTGGAGGAAGATACGTCGCTTGATAGCCAGAGCACCCTCCGGTCTGTTTCTCAGCGCGTATCGGAGGAGGGGGATGAGGATGAGGAGGACGAGGAGGAGAATGTCAGCGAGACAGAAGAGGGTACCAGTGCTCAGTCCTTATTAACTGTTGAGCGTGTATGGGCTGAAGAGGAGGACTTGGAGGAGGAGGAGGAGGAGGAAATGGAGAGTCAGGCCAGTGAGGAGAGGGAATTCTTGCATGTTGGGACTCTGGCGCACATGGCAGACTTCATGTTAGGCTGCCTATCCCGTGACCCTCGCGTTAGAAGAATTTTTTCAAACACCGATTACTGGGTGTTCACTCTCCTGGACCCACGGTACAAGCAGAACCTTTCCACTCTCATCCCTGTAGAGGAAAGGAGTATGAGAGTGAATCAATATCAACAGGCCCTGGTGCACAAGCTGAAACAATCCTTCCCATCTGACACTGCTAGCGGCAGAGAGCGTGCTTCTATGGGCCAAGTAGCGGGGGAGAGGAGGCGAGCAGGCAGCTTGTCCAGCACTGGCAGGGGAACGCTCTCCAAGGCCTTTGCCAGTTTTATGTCACCCCAGCAAGACACTGTCACCTGTCCCCAGTCTTGGCAGAGTAGGGGTGAGCTTTACAGAAAGATGGTGAGGGAGTACCTAGCTGACCATACCAACGTCCGGACCGATCACTCTGCTTCATACAACTACTGGGTTTCAAAGTTGGACACGTGGCCTGAACTGGCGCTGTACGCCTTGGAGGTGCTGGCCTGCCCTGCCGCTAGCGTGTTGTCAGAGCGGGTATTCAGTGCAGCTGGTGGCATCATCACCGATAAGCGTACACGCCTGTCAACTGACAGCGCTGACAGGCTGACGCTTATTAAAATGAACAAAGTCTGGATTTCACCGGAATTCAAATCTCCTCCGGGGGAAAGCAGCTAAAGATTAACATTACTTATGTATCCGTTTCCTCTTCTCTACTCCTCCTACTCCTCCTCCTCCTTGTCGTCTTTGCCTAACGCTGACCCAAACCGCAATTTTTTAGAGGGCCAACTGGCACTCTTTTACGACAATTTTTCCGAAGGGACCCCTACAGGCCCTCTCTCCAAACAATTTTTCCGGAGTTCCACCTACAGGCCCTCTCTCTAAACAATTTTTCCAGAGGGCCACCTACAGGCCCTCTCTCCAAACAATTTTTCCGCAGTGTCAACTACAGACACTGTAAAACAATGTTTCAGAAGCATCAAACAGACAGTCCAAAACAATTTTTCAGGAGGCGCAAGTACCGACATTTAAAAAAAAAATTTTTTGCTGAGGGTCGACTTTATGTACTCCGAAAAGAAAAAAAATTTTGGAGGCTCAACAAAAGCCATTTCACTGCATTCTCAGTCGGACAAAGTAATTGGTGGTGTAATCGCCATGCTGTGTCAGGCTACATTTTTGGGTGCTTCACCAGCTACCGCATACTAACTCAGTCACTCTGTTGTCACCGCCGCCATACAAGGCCACGAAAAATGTTTATGTGGTTTGCCTGCTCCCGCAGTGTCACTCGCTCACTCTGTTGTCACCACCATAGTTGTGCACTATAGCAGCCCAAGTCTGCACATTCCACTTCTTTTCTCCAAGTGATCGATACTACACGTCACATTAGAAAATGCGTTCTTTTGCTCTCAGAGATACAAATCCATTTCATACATCTCAGTGGAACAATTCTGTGAGTTACAGTCCAGCACCTCAGTCTGCACAGACCACAATCCGTTGTTTCTGTGTAATTGATCTATACTGCACGTCACATAAAAAAATACGTTTTTTTGCTCTCAGTGATACAAATCCATTTCATAAAATCCTTTCTTTCTCTTTAACTGATCTATACTAAACGTCACTAAAAATACATCTTTTTCCTCTCTTTCTATCTCTCCAAACTATTTTTCCGGATAGGTGACATATACGGTATTAAACTAAGAAGAATACATACAACACATGCCCCACTTGATCAATTTCATAGTTGACAACCGTACCTAAATTGACAGCCTCAGCCATACAGGGCCACACTAAATTTTTCCTGTGCTCTACCTGCTACCGTCGTGTAGCTCGGTCAATGTGTAGTCACAGCCATACAGGGCCACGCTAAATTTTTCCTGCGCTCTACCTGTTACCCTCTTGTAGCTCGGTCAATGTGTAGTCACAGCCATACAGGGCGACGCAAAATTCTTTATGTGCTCTACCTGCTACCGTCGTGTAGCTCGGTCACTCTGACCAAGTCTGACCCTGGGGCCGCTCATGTACTGCCCACTTGGAGGATTGCGGGGCCTACCTCGGTCACGGTTTCTCAGACTTACTATGCCTCTTCCTCCAACCCCTCCTCCTCCTCCTTCGAATTACCATCCGTGCTTCACCTCCTGCTACCTCAGTCAAACTTGGTCACTCTATTGTCACCGCCATGCTGCGTCAGGCTAGATTTTTGGGTGGCTCACCTGCTACCTCATCTAACTTGGTCACTTGTTGGTGTCACCGCCATGCTGTGTCAGGCTTATGCCTGCATCGTGTGGCTGGGGATAGGAGAGCAGTGCCAGCATGGGCATGGGTGATGGACCTTCGTTGCACCTAGTTGGGTGCTTCCCTAACATGTTATGGGCATGTGCCTCGCCTTTCTTGGTCTGGGTGAGCACAATTGCCATGAGGGTAACCACCAGGCTGTTGCAGGAGAATTTGGGGTAATGGTGGGATTAGGCAGCCTCAGAGGCATCCATGCATGCTGCCCCTGCTGTTTCCTGTCCATTTCCATGGTGTTTCCATCATTTTCTGATGTTTCCAGGTTTTCACCCAGCCTTCCCTAGGCAGAGCCTTGGTCCCCTGCAAAAAATGCTCGAGTCTCCCATTGACTTCAATGGGGTTCGTTACTCGAAACGAGCACCCGAGCATCCGGAAAAGTTTGTCTCGAATAACGAGCACCCGAGCATTTTAGTGCTCGCTCATCTCTAATGCACAGTGATGTCACTGCACAGAATAATAAACACAGCAATGTCACGGTGCAGGGATAATAAACTATTTTGTAAAAAAAAAAAAAACATATTAAAAACAAATAGATACGCATTCCGGTGAGCCTGATGAAGGTGACAGACCATAGTGCATTGCCATTACACATTTTTAGAATTATATGTGATTTATAATTTAATTTGCAACACAAAGGAAGAGCAATCCTCTCTGTACCCACACATTTCCTAACATAATGAATGCTGTCATTAATTTTTACACTAGAAAAAGTAGGATACATGAAAGAAATGGTACTGTACCCCATAGCACTGTTTTTTTAATCTGCATCCCTTCTCTGGACTTCTCATTCACTGGACATATTGCTATAAATAGGCCAAATTAAGCTCAACAGCGCGGCTTGAGTCAAGCACAGGCTGTGACGGAAAGAAAAAGGGTTTTAATAGAACGAGAAAGCAGAAGATGGCTTGACGTTAGGTGGTTATCTTGCTTTTGGATCCCGGTGACTGCTGTGTCCAATCGGAAAAAAATCTTAGATTTTCTGATTAGACTCAGCGTGAGTTAAAAAGCAGCCGTATAAAAATAAAAGCGCGACGTAGCTGGTGATGCTCTGTTTTTTCTTCCATCATTTCCTACCTTCACTATTACATTTCCCTAATTTCAGAGTATAAAAGCAAATTCTGTTACCTTCATATTTGGAGCACCAAATTATGTAAAACTTGATGCATTTAAAAGCTTTAAAGGCTGAGGTGCTTCACTTATGAAGTGGAGAACAAAGGCCACCTCGCTAATGATTCTACTGCACAAAATGATCATGGAACCGAGATCAAGTAGAGCTTGTTACTGACACAGCTTCAATCAGAATGAAATCTATACAGGTGCAAGGACATTTGCAACAGCCAGCGTGCTTACAGTCCAAAGGGTACATGTGCCCTGGGCTCAGCTTATGTGTTAGGAGCACAGAAAGAAATTTGTTGGCAAAGTACATGCGAGACATTGCTGTTAAACCTGTCACCTCTCCGACGTGTCGGTTTTAGAGGCGATAGGTTACATTCCCCATGTAATAATTCTGGAGCATTTATTCTTATAGCTCCATGTTGTATCATTTCTTTATTATTCCTGCTAAAAGGTATAAATAAATTAGTAGCAGTTTGTAATGAAGGCCCAGCTTGGTTTTGGGGGGTGTCCTGCCCAGTCAGACACTGGCAGCACTGATTAGATAATGTCAGACTATGCAGAAACACACCCTCAATTAGAAACACCCATCTTGATCGTTATTGCAAACTGTTAGCAATTCGTTCATAACGTCTCGAAGCAATAATAAAGGAATGGTACAACATAGAGTCAGAATTGTTGTTACATGGGGGATGCAAGTAGTTGGTAAAACAGATATGTCAGGAAAAGTGACAGGTCCTCTTAACCAGGGGCGTAACTACCATAGCGACAGACCGGACACTGCCAATGTCAAGCCAATGTTGACATCGCTGGAGCCCAGCAGAGGAGCCCAGGCCTGCAGGAGAAGGAGCGGGGAGCAGACGGCGGAAAGAAGGTAAGTCATCTTCCGTTTGCAGTTTCAGCAGAATGGGGGGTTGCAAAAACCTCCCCATGCTTGCACAACCGTTTTAAAGAATGACACATCTGTATATGTAATATCATACAACTTTTGCAAATACTTTACCTATATTGAACTGATACTGAGTTATTTCATGGCATACAAGGTAATCTGTCCCCTTCTTACATGTTTGACCTAGTCTCCCAATACCTCCTCACAAGTAATCTCTGATACTCACAAGACCTCCTTCTTTGCACTACTTTTGTCCATACATTCTCTCCATCTCCAAGACTTCCTCCATACTCCGGGACTCACTAACCCAACCAACCAGACTCTCCCCACCTTCAAAACCTTCAAATGAAACCTGAAAACTTACCTCTTTAGAAAAAGCCTAAAACCTACAAAAACCCTGGTGTCTTTACCCTACCATCTCCCACACTGGTGAGTTAAAGGAGATGACCAAGTTACCTAAAAAGGCGACCCATGCCCATTGTTCCCTGTAAGCTGTGCCCTCTAGAAAGGAGAGGGTTTAACCGACATACTAATGAGGAATAACAAGTCCAATAACAGCTTTAGCTCCTTTTCTGTCTCACCTGTATAGAGATGATCACATGACCTGTGTATAAATTTGTAGGATCTATATTTTATAATTGTTTTTGAGGGTCTATTATGTAAACACTCTACTATAGGTGGATTTAGATGGAGCAAGGAGAAGCTAATTGTTGGGAAGGAAGTGTTCTCTCCGTGTTTGGGAGCACCAGTCTTGATAAATGTTTCTCAATGTGTACCATGTAATCCACCATCTGTGGTGGAATTCTGGCACATTTTGCTTAGTAAATCTCCCCAAATTATCTTGTATCTCCTCTTATTCCATAGAAGGCAGACTGGTGGGAACAATATGTGCAGAGTATATAGAAATCTGACCAAAAATGGAAAAAATACCTCTTAAATGCATTAATACATCACATCTATTAAATTATTAAAAAGCCCAAATTCCAAAGAGAGCTCAAAGGTAGAAGATGTGGTCCAGTCAAATTACCAGGCATTCATGTAAAACTACAGTACTACCATTGCATACTATGACTACATATGTATACTGTAGTTACGTATGGCACATAGTTGTCAGAAAAGAGCAGTTCTATGATAGAATACTGTACTTATATTCACGAGCTTAGTTCTGACACATTTCCTTCTAAAGGTGTTTTTTGGCTCATTAGGGGACATCAGTGGATACTATTCAAATCAGCTATGAAATTCAAATCAAATCTACCCAAATTGAAAATGCTTTAAATCTCTCTCTCTCTCTCTCTCTGTTACCATTGTATACTATGACTACATATGTATACTGTGGTTACGTATGCTTTAAAGGGAACCTGTCATCTCCGAAACACCCCCTGAACTAGAGTAAGCGGTGTATAGTGTAAGTGATGCTGAATCCGAATATGTACTTTTTATCTTCATACTCACTTCCATTCTGATGTTGTGCTCCCACAAACCAGCAGTAAAATTCAATGAGAGGACTCCGGTGCTCACTCACATAATGGAGAGAACTCAAAGAAGAGTCATCTCAATGCATTTTACTTCTGGTTTGTGGGAGCACAGCGTCGGAATGGGAGCGAGTATGAAGATAAAACTTACATAATCGGATTCAGCATCACTTATACTATACAACGCTTACTCTAGTTCAGGGGGTGTTTTGGAGATGACAGGTTCCCTTTCAATCTCTCTCTCTCTCTCTCTGTTACCATTGTATAGTATGACTACATATGTATACTGTGGTTACGTACAGATGTAGCAGAGTTAACACACAAACTCTTAACTTGAATTTCTTAACTCATCGCGTTATCTTGAAACAAAAGGCATGGAAAAGCAATTGAAGGTGTTTGCTTAATGCATATAATCTAGATAACAAGTCTCATAAAGCATGTGTCTTAACTCTACTACATCCTTATGACACATGTTGTCAGCATTGTATACTATGACTACATATGTATACTGTAGTTACGTATGGCACATAGTTGTCAGAAAAGAGCAGTTCTATGATAGAATACTGTACTTATATTCACGAGCTTAGTTCTGACACATTTTCTTCTAAAGATGTTTTTGGGCTCATTAGGGGATGTCAGTGGATAGTATTCCAATCAGCTATGAAATTCAAATCGAATCTACCCAAATCAAAAATGCTTTAAATCTCTCTCTCTCTCCCTCTCTGTTGTGTTGATGCTTGGAGGCTTATGGCTACCATGACTAGCGATAATGCTACAACGAGGTTAAAAAGTGTCTTGAAAATATTGCTTTACTTCCTTACATAGTTCAATTGTATCTGAAGGGTTACACAATCAATTTACTCCCCAAACAATATTTCAGGCAGGATTGTTAAAAAAAAAAAGTTAAAGCATTTCCGAAGAACACCAGCCGAACAGAAATGATACACTGTGTTAATATGGACAAAGCGGATTTGAAAGGAATTTTTAATAAGACCTGGAAGAGCAGCCACGGTCTCTTGCAGGCTTGAAAGATGCACAGTTATTAAATGTAATTTATGCCGTCAGCCCAAAGCTATCTTCTTTCAGCCTAAGGATGGGGTAAAAAATATTGAGAAATAAATGGAGCACTGTAAGTAAAAACTTGAACTTAGACCCTGCTCCATTTTCTAAACTATAACAATTTGTTGAACGCTAAAATATTGGACAAGCATAAAGAAAGCTGTAAAAAAATAAATGGCTTTAGCTACAGGGGAGCCATTGTACAAGTCACATAGAGGAACGCTGAGGTTTTTTTTTTCTCTTCTTTTGCTTAAGCGATTATGTATTATGCTAAACGAGTCTATGACTTATGTTTAGAACTTGTAATGTGTAGGCATTGTAATCTTTTCTGCGCTGTGTTCCCAAAGCCTGATTATCATATTTATTGTCTTTTTTTTCTACATATATTCTTCAGACTCTGCATCGTATATTTTACCTTTATGAGCTCGTTCAATTATCTTCTAGGTTTAAGTGGATCCAGTAAAAAGGAAAAAATGGGCCGAATTGAAATTACCGAAGTATTATTCTTTTATGAAATAAATAATGAAAGGCAAGCCTATACAAAGACTGCAGAGATGCCAGAAACAGGGGAAAATAAAATTACATTATATACAGCATGAGGGTGTTGTTATATGGTTTATAGCAGGGGGTCTCAAACTCAGCTGGATATATGGGCCACACATACGAGCTGCATTCATTTCAAACAAAATATTATAAAAAATATTGTTAATCAGCTATTTATTTGAACTTCTATAACAATGCTACATTACTGCAATAATACTGGTAGGTTTATTTTCACAAGTCAATATAAATCAGCAGTAACATCAATTCATTTATTTTTTGAATGTGCTGTGAGTCTCCAGTTAGTAAGACACAACAAATCTCAGCACACCATGCAGCAAGGAGGCAGCAGCTGTACTACATAATGTACACATAGATGTGTACAAAGCAGTGAAGTGCAGTAAGCATAGCCCACACAGGATCCCTGCACTTCTGTGTGACAGGTGTAATGTAGGTAGGTAGGGACAGACACAGACAGTGTGCCCTAACTGGATCCCCGCCCGCTTCCCCTGCCTACTTGCAGTGCAAGCTCTAGGTAGCAAGTCCACAACTGGTCGCTGTTCCCTACTCTGCTAAGGTGCAAGACAAACAACATCAAAGGACAAAACAAGACAAAAAGATGAAGTCATACTGGAAATGGGTCAGAACCAGGAGGACAACAAAGTACCAAATCGAAAGACAGACAGTAGTCAAAAAGCCAAGCCGAGATCAGAACCAGATGAGAAACTCAGTACCAATACGTTAGACAAAGGGAGGGCAAAATGAACAGGAACCAGGAATACAGCTAGCGAGTCAGATACTATCACTGGCAAAGGTGTATAGCCTGGAGGGAATTTAAATAGAGTGCCTACAGGTCCATGGACTCGGCGCTCCGTAGGATAGGATACAATCCACACAGCAGCTGTCACTCAGCTCACTGCCAATCTCCCCAACACACTCAAGCTGCAGGGAAGAAAGCGCGTCTCACCTGGCACAGCCGGGCTGAAACCAGAGACCACAGCGATGGGGCCAGGACAGGTAAGTTGATGACAATAGGAGTGTAATATCAATGGTATCAATTTCACATATATCACATGTACAGCACATATGTATTTCACACTTACCGCCCATGAGCTTCACTTCAGTTGGCAACACCGGGAAATGAAGCCAAGAGCTCTCCTAGTGGTAAGAACAGAGGGAGGCGAGAGATATTGCTACTTTTTTTGTGGTATTCTAATCAGTTTTCAAAAGTAAATTTCACATAGCTGGACAATCCCTTCTTAATACAGACCCCAGATGAGACCCGGAAATTGATACAGACTCCAAAACCAGACCCCAGAATTAACTCAGACCCCCAGACCAGACCATAAAATTAATACAGACCTAGATCAGCCTCTAAATTCATACAAACAACAGGCCAGCCCCTAAATTCATACAGACCACAAATTAAACCCTAAAGAGCCGCTAAAATCATACATACCCCAGATCAGCCCACAAATGTATACAGACCCCAGATTAAACCCCAAATCATCCCAACAATTCATAAAGACCCCAGATCAACCCAACAATTCATAAAGACCCCAGATCAACCCACAAATTTATACAGACCTCAGATTTAACCCCAAAACAGGCTCCCAACTTCATACAGACCCCAGATTAAACCCCAAATCAGCCTCCAAAATCATACAGACCCCAAATTAGCCCACAAATTTATACAGATACTCACCTCTCCTTTCTCATGGGCACCGCCACCACTCTTGTGCGCCATGCAGCGCAGCACTGTGTCCTGGAGCTGGCACAACACTGAGTCTTGATATCACACAGAGTCAGATCATAGTGCATGTCTACATGCCCTATGTCCTGAAGCTGTACCATGTCAGGACTTAGGGCAGTGCCAACGTCCAGAGCAGAGGGAGCAGTGAGTAATGCCAGCACTAGTGGTGCCCTACTCACTGCTCCCTGGACCTCCTGTCCTGTACTAATGAGCACTTCCACACTCATTAGTTAATAGTGCCCCCATCCTTGAGGTAGTGAGGTGGGCACCCTGTACTGTTGCACCCCTCACTTGGTGCTAGAAATGGCCTTGGATAGTTCTCCACTCAGAGTATGAGTGGACTATAGAAGTGGGCCACAGGGCCAAATTGCCTCAGGAAGCGTATGCGCCTGTGGACTGCGTGTTTGAAACCCCTGGTTTATAGGCTGTGAAAGGACTGACCTACAATTAGCACTTATAACACCTGCATTGAACATCTTGCACAAGACTAGTAGGAGTCCAGCCCTCAAGATGTCTTGTTACCCACTTTTAATAAGAGGAATCCATTTTAACTAACCATAAAATGATTGGGGGAAAGGTTTCTGGTTTCACATCTAGGCTTTTGAGCTCACATAACAAGTCTGCTATGTGTGAATACACCTTAGAAGGGTTATGCCATGACTGATGTAAAACATGAAAATCACATACTGTAGAACATGGCAATCTCTTTCTAACAAATCTAGAACAAGCCACATACCTCCCATGGATCCAGAGATCTCCCCATTCATTGCTCCATTTGTTCTGCTGTAGCTATAACTGTCACAGCTTCTAAAAGTATATATGGCTGGTGGCAGTTGAAGATTTAAACTGAGCATGTGCGACCACCTCAGTGAGGTGAACAAGAAATAAGCAAAAGAACAAACTGCTGGTGGCGCTATACAGATACATTTTATTGAATACCTCACTCACTATACTAAAACTTTAATTTCAAACAATTATACAAGTATTCAGATCCAGTTGCTGGTTTGAAAAATCTAAAATGTGTTTTCTTCCAAAATCCCTTTAAATCTACCAGCTAAAGGTCCCCATACTGTAAATATTAAACTATTGTTGGCTGAATGTGTCTAATGTGTATTGGAAACTCTTGATTCTCCCCAGATGATGATGATGGTGGAGAAAAAGATTGCACTCTTTGAATTTTAACACCTAATCCTTATACTCTCCTGGAAGATAAGATTTCTAGAAGCAGCAGAACTGAGCATACATGTGCATAGGGGAGTCGGGGGATATAATTATCAGCCTAATGTTCAGCGAGCCCCTAAGCACAGACTAGAAGGGTCACAAAAGTTGTAAGTCATGGCAACTGTAACATTTTCGCAACATTCTGGGATCCTCGCCACTTTTCACAGTGGTCTATATTTAAGAGCTAAAAGCGAGATTGGACCTGGATTATGACTCATTTACTTTTTGCAAAAGTTGCCAAAAATTTCACAACCCACGCCAGGCAACCTACTTGTTTACTTTTACAACTAAAGGTGTAAACCAAATTACACTCATGCCACATATATTATTAATAGAGATGAGCGAACGTGCTCGAAACGAGCACTGTACCGCTCGGCTCACCTACGCTCGCATGGGCGCAGGCAGCCGCTTCCGTCCTCCTGAGGAGCGCATGCGAGCGCAGGGGAGCAGAGCGGTACAGTGCTTGTTTCGAGCACGTTCGCTCATCTCTAATTATTAAGGTGCACTAGTTTGTAAATTTGCTGCAGGTGCACAAAGCAAAGACAGACTTAAAACTGACATAAAAACTGAAATGATAAATGACCCCCTAGATTGTTACTTACTACACCCCCTTCCCCTCCAGCAGCTCCGTCTCCAACTCCTCTGCTGTATTTGGATTCTAATACCCTACTTAATCTCTGGGGTGTTGTACCCTTCGTTCCAGTATCAACCTCCTCTTATCTATCTAGATAAATGCTAGATCTGTCTCCAGAGAGTACAGGAGCTCAGTTCTCTCTATCATTTCCTGCCTTTTACTAACCATGAGATATACAGTATGTGATAAATCACATATCATCACAACATCCATAAACATAACATAGCAATACTGTCAGTTCAACTAGGTCATGGTTGTCATGGTCCTCCAACTGTTGCAAAACCAGCTTCCAGCAGTGGCGTACCCAAATTATTTGGCACCTGGGTGGGTCCTTTCTCTGGCACACCCGATACCAAAAAATATATTTTTACATTTAAAGAGGACCTCACAGGTCCTATCCCATACTGCAGCGGTCCCCAACCACCGGGCCGCGGCCCAGGACCGGGCCCTGAAGCGATGTCTGCCGGGCCGCGGCGGTAGCAGGGGACAAGGAGATAAGCGCTTCCATTGTGGAAGCGCTCATCTCCATAGTCATCTGTATCGCCGTCCTCAGGACGGCGATACAGATGCCTGTGCTGCGGTGGGGCAGGGGAGGGAGAGGCGTCTCCCCTGCCCGTTCCTCTGATAGGCTGCAGGCCTAGTGCCTGTAGCCTATCAGAGGCCAGCTCAGGCGGTGCGATGACGTCATCGCGCCGCCTGAGCCGTGCAGAGCGGGACACAGGCCGGAGGAGGCCTGCATCGCAGTGCTGCCAGGCTGATGGAGGTAAGTATAAGTGTTTGTTTTTTTATTGTACAAAACTGAAGGAGAGGAGCACTATGGGCACTATAACTACCGTGTGGGGGGCACTATAACTACTGTGTGGGGGCACTGTGGGCACTATAACTACTGTGTGGGGGCACTGTGGGCACTATAACTACCGTGTGGGGGGCACTATAACTACTGTGTGGGGGCACTGTGGGCACTATAACTACTGTGTGGGGGCACTGTGGGCACTATAACTACTGTGTGGGGGCACTGTGGGCACTATAACTACTGTGTGGGGGCACTGTGGGCACTATAACTACTGTGTGGGGGCACTATGGCACTATAACTACTGTGTGGGGGCACTATGGCACTATAACTACTGTGTGGGGGCACTATGGCACTATAACTACTGTGTGGGGGCACTATGCTACTATAACTACTGTGTGGGGGGCACTATGGCACTATAACTACTGTGTGGGGGCACTATGCTACTATAACTACTGTGTGGGGGCACTATGGGCACTATAACTACTATGGGGGCACTGTGGGCACTATAACTACTGTGTGGGGGCACTATGGCACTATAACTACTGTGTGGGGGCACTGTGGGCACTATAACTACTGTGTGGGGGCACTGTGGGCACTATAACTACTGTGTGGGGGCACTATGGCACTATAACTACTGTGTGGGGGCACTATGGCACTATAACTACTGTGTGGGGGCACTATGGCACTATAACTACTGTGTGGGGGCACTATGCTACTATAACTACTGTGTGGGGGGCACTATGGCACTATAACTACTGTGTGGGGGCACTATGCTACTATAACTACTGTGTGGGGGCACTATGGGCACTATAACTACTATGGGGGCACTGTGGGCACTATAACTACTGTGTGGGGGCACTATGCTACTATAACTACTGTGTGGGGGCACTGTGGGCACTATAACTACTGTGTGGGGGCACTGTGGGCACTATAACTACTGTGTGGGGGCACTGTGGGCACTATAACTACTGTGTGGGGGCACTATGGCACTATAACTACTGTGTGGGGGCACTATGGCACTATAACTACTGTGTGGGGGCACTATGGCACTATAACTACTGTGTGGGGGCACTGTGGGCACTATAACTACTGTGTGGGGGCACTGTGGGCACTATAACTACTGTGGGGGCACTATGGCACTATGACTACTGTGTGGGGGGCACTATGCTACTATGACTACTGTGTGGGGGCACTATGGCACTATAACTACTGTGTGGGGGCACTATGGCACTATAACTACTGTGTGGGGGCACTATGGCACTATAACTACTGTGTGGGGGCACTATGGCACTATAACTACTGTGTGGGGGGCACTGTGGGGCACTATAACTACTGTGTGGGGGCACTATGGCACTATAAACTACTGTGTGGGGGCACTATGGCACTATAACTACTGTGTGGGGGGCACTATGGCACTATAACTACTGTGTGGGGGCACTATGGCACTATAACTACTGTGTGGGGGCACTATGGCACTATAACTACTGTGTGGGGGCACTATGGCACTATAACTACTGTGTGGGGCACTATGGCACTATAACTACTGTGTGGGGGCACTAATGGGGAATAACTACTGTGTGGGGGCACTATGCTCCGCCCCCAACAACCGCAGCGCCCGCCCCCCCCCCCCCATCCAACACCCCCCCAACCAACACCCCCCCGGGCCCTGGGGAAATTGTGTAGCGAGAAACCGGGCCTTGGTGCAAAAAAGGTTGGGGACCACTGCCATACTGAATGTAATACTTTCTAGCTCCCTGCTTTGCAGAGATATCATTGCCGTCAGGCAGAGGGTCTGTGATTAAAGCCCAGCATCATTGCTGAGTGGAGTGAAATACCCCCTTCACTATGCAGGTGTCCAATCAGGGGACATTCCTCACCACCCAGCCATAAGACCCCTGTGGCGAAGAATCAGGAAACACGAAACAGAAGAATCCCGCGGCGCAAAGGAACCAGCCGATGGCAGTTAGGTGCAAATACGGTTCTTTATTAGCGTGTACAACGCATTTCAGGGGTTCAAGATCCCCTTCATCAGGTACAGAAAGATGCTGTATGTTTTCTGTTTCCTATAGCGAAACAACGCCTGCAAACTACGATAAGGCCCCTGTGGCCCCCCACACAAACTATAATGCCCCATTGTGTTCCCACACAGTATAATGTCCCCCTGTGGCCCCTCACAGAGTATAATCAAATCCAGTGACCCCTGCAAACAAACACACAGTATAATGACCCCCTGTGACCTCCGATACAGTATAATGACTCTCAGAATCCCCCCATACAGTATAATGACCCCCAGTGGCCTCCAATACAGTATAATCATCCCCAGAGACCCCTCACATACCTGTCATTGTTGAAGCACTAGGGAGCTGGCAGTCCTTTCACTCATTTACAGCACTCCTCATCCTGCGTTCCTTCTCTCCTCTAGCCCCGGAGAGCAGTGACGCACACATCATGATCCAAAAAGATAGGGAAGGACAGCACGCCAGGTCTGCTTAGTTGTGGGTGCACGTCTCTCCAGGATGGGGGGGGGAGTGGTGAGTAACCCCACAAGGATCAGAAGATCAGGTACACGGAAAAAGTCTGGTGGAGACAGCTAGGGGCGGACACAGACAGCAGAGGTCCCCTGTGCAAGGAATGTACCTGGGCCCCCATCCCGGACATAACCCCTTCGCCCCCCCACTCATCCCCTCTGACATTTAATACTCCACCGCTCTCCCTTACCCTGGGCTGTTTTGTTTATATTTTTACACTGCTAAGTGGAGACGTCACTGGCACTGATGGGCGGCTTTACAGGCTTAGGCGGCGCTAAAGTCTGTCCATTAGTGCCGGTGACATCTCTGGGCTCACTGCTAGGCGGAATTCCCCCCATAGTACCACTAGTGGTAATAAGGGTCCCTACAGTGCCCTAAGTACTAATAAGGCCCCCCCCTATAGGGCACCGCTAATAGAAATAATGCCAATCTATAAGGCACTCCTATGGAGCCCTCAGTAGTAATACCCCCACCACTGCCCACAGTTTTTATAATGCTCCCTGCAGTGCCCCCTCTAATTATACCTCCTGCCGTACCCCCTAGAGTTATAATATTCTCTCCAGTCTTCTATACCATGCAGTCCCATGTAAATAACACAAGTCCTCTCCCACCAGTTTTCTGTATAATACAGTCCCATGTAAATAACCTCTCTTCCTTACAGTCTTCTATACAATGCAGTCCCATGTAAATAACATCGCTCCACTCCCTCCAGTCTTTTATACCATGCAGTCACATGTAATTAATACCAGACCTCTCTCACCAGTCTTCTGTACAAGACAGTCTCATGTAAATAGCATCACTCCTCTCCCTCCAGTCTTCTATACCATGCAGTCCCATGTAAATAACACCAGACGTCTCCCACCAGTCTTCTATAAAATACAGTCCCATGTAAATAATTTAAATCCCCTCTAGCCCCTCCAACATATAGTCCCATGTAAATACCATCACTCCTTACCCTCCAGTCCTCTATAATACACAGTCCCATGTAAATAACACCAGTCATCTCCCACCAGTCTTCTATAACATACCGTCCCATGTAACTAACACCCTTCCCCTTCCTTCAGCCCCTCTAACACATACCTCCCAACTTTTGAAAATTGCAAAGAGGGACAATATGTGTGGCGCGCATCACGGCAGTTTTTTTTTACTAGGCCTCGCCTCTAACTCCGCCCAAATCATAATTACTGGAGCCCCTGCGGACTTTCTTTTTTTCTTGCGCTTCAATGTCCATATAAATATTAGCACATAAATCATCAGATTACAGATATTTTAAGGTCCAAATTGCACCAAATAATGAAGTTATTGTCTAATATACAGGTAGAAACCATAGAGATAGTTTAGTAAGGAGAAATTTTGTAAATTTATTAATGCACATTTATGCATTAATTCTCCAGGTCAAAAAGAGGGACATTTAAGGAGCAAAGAGGGACAGAGGGACTTAGGTCAAAAAGAGGGACTGTCCCTCCAAAAGAGGGACACTTGGGAGGTATGCTAACATACAGTCCCAGTTAAATTACATATTTCCCCGCACTAAGCAGGGAGGAGGTATAATGGGGAGAACCACATCTCCAGCATGTCTGTGGCACTTACATGCATTCCATGGATTCACAGGTCTCCACTGCTGATCGGCTGCCTTTGTCTGCACTGGTCACATGACGGTGACCTCATCACAGGTCCTATCACCACTTTCACTGTTGAAAAGGTCAGATGACTATGATGTCATGGAAGGTCCTTCAGCTTTGGAGTATAAGAAGAACAGGCAGCCGATTCATTGTAAGTCTTAATCAGGGCCCCTCTCTGCTGGAACTGAAAAGGGCCCCCCTCCCTCTCCGGGCCCCTGTGCAGCTGAACCTGCTGCACATGCGATATGTCCGCCCCTGGAGACAGCACTTCCTCAAGTGGAGCTTTTTTCCGGATGCCAAGCTTGGCATCCGAAATAAAGCTGCACTTGAGAATGTGCTGTCTCTACCAGACTTTTTTCGCACACATCCTGATGTCATCGATGTGCCTGGCCTGGAGGAGAGAAGGCGCACATGGGGCTGAGTGTGATCAGTGAGTGAAAGGACCGCTTCCATCTTCCATCTGCACCCGCTTGAACCCCCACCCCCTTAGTACGCTACTCACTCCCAGCATGCCCTGATCGCTGTAAGCTGTCTAGGCATGATGGAAGTTGTTGTCTTAGTAACAGCTGGAGGGTCACAAGTATGACATCCCTGAACTAAGTGGTATTGCCACCACATCAGGGTCAAATAATAACCCATAGCAACAGTTCTGTAAAGAATACGGTTTTCTGTGTAAGAAGTACAGGGCTGACTTCAAAGCCTAGCACCAGCATCAGTATAGTTCTTGTAACACTAATTAACACCTTGACTGTCTATACATCTTTCTGGTAGATCTAATAAATGCTTTAAACAACAACTCAGTGCACTTTTACTGCTCGTTAATTAAATGACATCATTACCCTATCATCCTAGAAAGTTCCCCGATTAATTCAGCTTGTGGTGTATTGTTATGGTAACCAGTTAGTTACTCCATTTAGCAGATTTCTTATACCTCTTTTGGTGCTTCTTCATACTCATTATAGCTCGAAAACTTCCAACCCAGTGAATTTGCACATACTTTAGAACTCATTAAAAGCTACCACTTCTATACATTAAATAGGTGAAATCCATACTTCCGCTAATGAATATGAAGACGTTAACTTGCTGCTTATCTCTGTCACTTGTTACTAATTCTGACATTTTATTAAAACTTTAATTATATGAAGGCAGCAGATACTCATTAAACTTTATTTGCATTTGCATTATTGCTAATAAGTTATCTTTCCCTGTGCTAACATAATATTCTAGTGACAGGTGCAAATGGGCTCAGTGATAAATGCTTATCTAAGTCATTCCTTAATTATCTCGGCTGGCTGATTATAAGTGCACTTTGCAAAATTCACCTGTTTATTAAACCTCTGCTATTTTGTAACATTTAAAGAGCATCAGTCACCTCCAAAAAATTGGTCTCAAAGTCGTGCCTCCATAAAAGGTAGGTCCCCCTGAAACATTACCTCCACTTTCTTCTGAAAAATCGGGTCCTAAAATCCTGAGAAATTCATCTTTCTGTTCTCAGGCAAATAAGGTTTTGATGGATCGTGTACATGGCCCCTCCATTTGGTGCACCATTGCTCTGCCAGTAATGACCACCCAGCACCTAACCCACTTGTTTGATCAACAGTCCCTGAGATATTAGAGGCTACAGCGATGATGCAGAAGAAGCCAGATGGACAGAAGAAAGATGTCCCACCTCCAGTGCACCAAAAACATTAATTATTTAGAAATAAAATGAAGCATTTCTCAGGATTAGGAGACTGGGCATCTACCCACATAATACTATGCCTACTTTAGTAGCATAGTAACATAGTTTATAAGGCTGAAAAAAAGACATCTGTCCATCCAGTTCGGCCTGTTATCATGCAAGTTGATCCAGAGGAAGGTAAAAAGACCCCTGTGAGGTAGAAGCCAATTTCCCCACTTTCGGGGGAAAAAAATCCCTTCCCGACTCCAATCAGGCAATCAAAATAACTCCCTGGATCAACAACCCCTCGCTAGTAACTATAACCTGTAATGTTATTACCCTCCAGAAATACATCCAGACCTCTCTTGAACTCTTTTAGTGAACTTACCATCACCACCTCCTCAGGCAGAGAGTTCCATAGTCTCACTGCTCTTACAACATAGGAATGCATCTTTCATTAAAAAAAAGTATATATCCATCCCAAGAAATAAAGTTAGCAAGGCTATCCTTGCAAGTTGTGAAATCAGATTCTGCTATTACTTTGCATTGATAACCTTGGGCTAATACTTTGAGCAGAGGACATCACACAAGCCGCCATTTTAGGCTGCGCATTTCTTTGTAAGCAGTGGGTGCAATAACAGGGAGCGGCGATTGCTCCTCTCCTGTAATTGTACCCCTCAGATGCTGCAATCATAGCTGATCGTGGCATCTGACAGTAATCACAGAGTGTAAAATTTAAAAAAAAATAAAAATTTAAATCATACGTACCTCATTCATTCGCTCGCAAAGGGCCGGCCACCACCATCTTTATTGAAGATCTAGCACAAAATCTCGCACGGCCCGCGGGCCCATGAAATTTCATGCGGGCTAATGAGGGAAAATCGATTTGTTACCATAAATCACAAGGAAATTCGGAGAATTGAATTTTCCCTGAAATTCTTGGTGGACTTCGATTAGCTCAAAACTACCCAGAAACTACAAGTTATACCACTGGCTGGGATGTTTTTTTTTTCTAATCCTTGAGCAGCATTTTACCAGTTAGTGGCTGAGGTATTGATAGATCGCTGAGTGGTTTCTATGAAAGTGGGACCAATAATGTATGCCTGTCATTATGTGACATTCTCCAAAGATCCATAGTTAGGGATCATGCACACATATTTTTTTTTCATTTCTGTGTCTGTTTTTTGCAGCCCGTATGTGGATCCATGCATTTCAACGGGTCCGCACGGCCGTTCTGCAAAAGAATAGAACATCTCTTATTATTGTCCATATTATGGACAAGGAAAGGACAGTTCTATTATGGGCCTGACGTTCTGTTCCACAAAATATGGAATGAACATGGTTGGCGTCTGTGTTTAGCGGACTACAAAACAAGCAACAGTCGTGTGCATGAGCCCTTAGCAGGGCCATAGCTATAGGGGGTGCAGAGGTGGCAGTCAATACCGGGCCCAGAAGCCTTGTGCCTCATAAGAAAACACCAGTATTATAGAAAGTACATGCTGGTCCCTCTGGCTAGAGGGAAGGGGTTAGGTCAAAAATTTTGGCATGAGGGCTTTTTGCTGTTTCAATTTTTGCCTTAGGCAGCATGAAGGCTATGTGGTTCCCTGCCCCTGACTATGATGCACTGAGGGAAGGTGGGGCCCAAGCTGAACCCTTGCACCATGGCCCATGAACCTCTAGCTACGCTTCTGGCCCATAGAGTTATGTTTTCCGATATTTCTATAGAAGACATATTTTAAAAAATCTACTCAAAATGTAATTTTTAAATTAGCATATGGGCACTCATGTTCATGTAATACGGAATAGAGACACTTTTATCCAATACTGTTTATTTAATCTTTCCAGCCCTAGGGGCTAAGTTGACCTGGACCAAAGGAAATAGCATCAGCAGTAATAAATTTCTCCAATAACCTAAACCCTTAATGAAAGAGAGATGTCATTGTGGAGAACACCACACTCCCTTAACCTAGTGCCCACTCTAAACTTGAGTCTAAAAATACTGCTTAAGGCCTCGTCCATATTTCCATTTTTCACTGATGTGTGCTGTGTGCATTTTCTGATTTAATTGTTTCTGTTCAAATTTCAGTATTTTTTTTACTGACCATGAGTCAGTAAAAAAATCATGGAGACATGTACTACTTTGATCTGTGATGAGGACCAAGCACAGCCATAGAGGTCTATGGGTCCATGAACACATCCATGTTGTGTCTGCGTTGCGACCATTTTTCAGTGAAGACTAATAGAAGATTCTTTGGAAATTCATTTTCAGCTGAGCAACGTCAGTGAATTACGGATGACACATGGATGGTAAACACGGACACACGGACCAACCACGGATCCTTCACAGATTAAACACGTATGCTTTTTTTTCACGGACGTGAATTTGACACGGAAATGTGAACGAGGCCTAAGGGGGTTGTTCAGTTTTAGAGACTTTATTAATGGTCAACCCCAGCCTGCTGTATCTGTTGAAAAAATACTCACCTGTGCATCTTTGGGACCACCATGATCTTTATGTTTGCTTTATGAATCCCCCATGTATCCTTCAGCAGATGCGGGATGCACTGCAGTCAGCAAGGCTCCAGATACCTGGGACAACCTACCAGGACCTTACTGAGTCACCCCCAGCCCGTCTAGCTGCTAACCATGCTGCACATGGTGGTTACGCTGAATATTATCTGGTGGTGGATAATAATATGACTCGACTGTGTACATGGCCAATGCAGCATATCGCTGGTCTCAGTGGTATATGGCACAAGACTGCTGAGGCCAGATATATTTTATATGACTCTGAAAATTAGACTCTGTGTGGTATAAGTGGTTTGTATACTGTATGGAAATATACCATAAGGGAAGAGGGGGCCTACAGAGAATACGGTAAGGATGTCAACCAATGTAAGGCTCGCCCTGATTATAATAAATATTCACTGTTTGTGGGAAAGGGTTAAACACGTAGGTTATGAACAAAGATATATAAGATAGGCACATAGAAGAGATAGATAGGCCGACTGCTCATATGCTGATATATCTTTATGTAAGTAATGATGTCTACATATTGTAGGTTGGCAGATTTTCCTTGTTTACTGTAATAGCCGTATCTATGTCTTTAGGAAACACTGTGTATGCTCTGCTCAGTGTAATTACCTTGTAATCTTATTTTTGTCTTCCTCCTCTACTCACTCGTGCAATTTTCTATTTTATTTAGCATTGGAAATTATTGCAGAGGCGAAACATTGCGCTTTGATGTGTCTTTGAAAGACATTATCTGAGATGAGAGGAGCTCTACTTAACAATGATATATTTAAAATGTAAATTTCTCCCAGTGATTTTTTCCCATCTGTTTTCGTTATTTGCTAAAAGATTGGTTTCAAAAATAATTTCTAGTTAATCCATGTATAGGCTCAGTGTCAGATATGCAGAAAAGGAATAACACTGTACACTGTCATGAAAAGTTGGATAAAAGTGGTCTACATTGTAAGATGGCCCTTGTAAGTTAAAGGGACATTTATGGCATATCAATATTTATCTCAGGAATGGGGCCCCACAGTGAACAGAGAGGACTCTGCGCATGAGTGGCCACCACTTCATTCACTGCTATGAAACTTCTGAAAGTAGCCAAGCCAGCCAAGGGTTCACCTAGCCTTCCTGCTGCCTGTAGCGAATATTGATACAGCGCCCCCCATGCCATTTCTGAACCTAACCCCTTCGCCACAATGAAATCGCTCATTGCCCATGGCCCTTCTGCTGCTCCCCTCTTGCCCCTACATGGTGCCGCCTGAACAGATTGCTTCACCTGGCCTCATTGGTGGTGCACCCCTGAAGCCAGCACTGGACTATTTTTACAAGATGGGAAAAGGAGGGGTGGCCGCACATGTGCCGCTTGCTCTCCATTCGCTGCAATGGGAGTTCCTAAAAAAGCAGAGTGCACTTGGACTCAAGCCTATAAGACATTTATGGGATTACGGCATATCCTATCAATATGCCATAAATGTCCCTGATGGGAATACCTCTTTAAGAATACAAAAGCCTTCACTTAGGGTTTCCATACAGTTCAATGGAGGCTGCAGTTATTTTGAAATTGGCTACAAAATATAGTATAATGTTATAATAGCCTACTGAATTGCAGAAGTGGACATAGAGGGGGGTGGGCTCCATAGAAGGAGAAAAATGGTGTCCTCCCTGGTGTTGGATCATGTCAACGTGCCATTCTTGTAACAGGATGGTCTCATGCTTGTTAAAAGGGTTTTCCCATCTCAGACAATGGGGGCATATCGCTAGGTCTGGGTCCCAATGAGAATGGAGTCTTGAAAGTGGTGAAGGGCTCACTGTGCATGCACAGCTGCCCTGCATTCATTTTTATGGGGCCACTGAAAATATCCGAGCGCTGACTCGGCTATTTCCGTCAGCCCCATAGAAATGAATGGGAGCAGTGGCCATGCAAGCGCTATGCGCTCCCGTTCACTTCTATGGGGAGAGCACTTGGTGGTGGAAGGCTGGACTTGGGGAAACCCGGGGTCCTCCAGCCACCACTTTACAGGGATCCATACTCGATATAGGTGTGGGTCCCAGAGGTGGGCCTCGCACTTATCAGACAATGGAGACATATCCTAGTGATATGGCCCCATTGTCTCAGATGGGAATAACTCTTTAATACAACCACTTATCATTTGTAAAGCAAATGGAATTAGCGTGCCTTGCGCTTCTTTCTCCTTCCCATATTTGCCAATGTAGAGGCCCCTGTAGAGAGGCAGCTGTGTGCGCATTCAAAAGAAGGATGGGGCACCTTGATTTCAATCTTGTTTTTTCATGGGTCCTACAAGAGCAACCTTGGCTGTTTCTTTGGTACTGTATGTACCGTATACAATATTTTCACAAAACAGTTTCAAAATACAGGGACACCTTTCTAAAAGACCACCTTTTGAAAAGACCACCATGTTTGCAATATTAGAAGGTTATCGCAAGAGGTTTCCCTGTCACTGAAATGAACATAAAGGGAATGTATCAGCTGCATTTTATTAATTAAAATCTGATTCATTTTTCTAATCAGCTACCTTGCCTGAGTTCCTACTAAGAGCATTTAGTGACTATAAGAAACACTAGACAGACAATGATTCATTAAAGGGGTTGTCCGAGTTATGAAAAAAAATATATAGTACTTTAAATCTGATGGGCAGCAATATACAACTAAGTTAAGCAAGTTTTAGGCAAAAAAAAAATCTATATTTCCTCATTTCCCTGGTTCTCTTCTGGCCTTTGTTTACATGCAATAATAACAATCTCTGCCCCTCTCCCCTCTCTGTAAAGTGATGTCTCGTGTACAGACTGTTATCTGATCTCTGAGGCTTGTGCATGAAACATCACAGAGCAGAGAGATAAGGTGACATCACAGGTCATGTGACCCTGAGTTAAATCTAAGAAACCAGCAGCTTTAGAAGCAGAAAGTGTATGGAAAAGCTGTTGTATTTGACTAGTTAGAAACATACAAAGGACAAAAAAAAATAATTCGGACAACCCCTTTAACTTCTATTATAGAGTTTCCAGACACTCTTTATGACTTGTGCAGAGTTCATTGTGCAGGGAAGGGAAGTAGATAAGCTGGGACCATCACCTAGTGGAACCTGTGTTATCTATACAGAGGTGTATATGTCATTGTAATCTTGCCTGATGATGATGAAATGACTACTTAAAGTGCTCTTTACAGAACAGGATGTGTCAACTTATTACAAGACTTTGGAGGTCAATGTAAAAACTACAGGATTGTAAGATTTGTTTTAAATATAGATGGTGACTTGGACATTTTAAAATAAATCACTGAATTCTTAAAAGATATATTTAACATAAAAAACTTGAGTTAAACAATAGGCCATTTTCTAATGACACATACCCTTTAAAGGGGTTTTCTTCTTGTAGACCCTATAACTTTAAGAGCCTCTACAGCTTTCAGCTGTTCGCCGCTGGTCTGGCTCCTGACGATGTGACCAACTGAATTCCCCTGCAGTGGCCATGAAGCATTAGATGGCAGCCATTCAGATTAAACAGTTGTTGATGTAAATCATGGAAGACTCAAGTCTGCTAGAGCAGGAGTTGCTGCTTATCAGCAATGCTTCACTCTGCTCATACAGTGGGATCTCAAGATGGATACTCCCTTCCCACTCTCTGACATCCATGTGCCCTAATAGGAATTATGGAAGGGGTGAAACCTCACACATGAAATACCAATATTGTCTGCTTTTCTTTTAAACTCTCAAATGTTAGCAATGCAATAACCAACACAACAGTATTAACCATCGCAGGTCATTGGTATCCATTTAGTGAAAAGCACGCATGGATACTTTTCCTATTAGATCTCTATTTTGTTCTCCGTGCACCTCATTATCTCCATTTACTTGTGGACTTGTTATGCTGTTTGACTTGCTAATGCTGCTTACTGGGGCTTTAACAAAAACACATTTTCAGTTCTCACAGGCAATAGAGAATGAAGTAATCTCTATACAAACAACTCTGCTTTGCACAAAGTACATTACAATGTACACTATGACAAAATTATCTGCAAGATCCAAATTGATATGCCATGCAAAATTAAATAGTGTTGACCCCTGAATATATTTCTACATAGAAAGAATTATCATGTTGTTATAGTTTACAATCCTAGGGCCATTGCAAGCTGAAATATGGCTACAATTCAGAAAAGAAAATGGTGGAAAAGTCTCATCATTTCTCACATGAAGACATGTCTCTTAAAGGAACGTTCCATATTAAACTAGGTCATTCGTTTCCTGTCTTCAAAATGTTTAAATCCAACAAAAGGTTTGTTATTAATTCTATCTTTGGATCATTATACACTACTCATGAAAAGTTAGGAATATATGGCTTGTGGGTGAAATTTCAGGATGAACCTAAAATGTGCTCTAACCTTTACAGGTGAACTTAATGTGACCTTCTCTAAACTATTGAATGCACATGTCAAACTGTTCAATGTTTCACTACTTTTTGCACAACTTGCTTTTCTCTAACAAGGAGTTTAATGACAAAATTCACAACATGTGTTTGAATCGCCAAATAAATTCCCTGGTTCAATTCGAATTGGTATTTAAACAGTCCTCTTCATCATGCTGTTCACATTTTGATATCATGAGACTAAGAAGAAACCTAACAATTGATCAACAGTACCTCACCATTGTGAGGCTTCAAGCAGGATGTTCTCAGACGGAAGTGGCCACTGAGCTTAGAGTGTCACAGAGTGTAGGTTGCAACAGAGATACAGAGAGACTGGAAGAGTCACAGAAAGGCATAGAAGTGGATGTCCTTTGGTCACATCCCACACTAATGACTGCTTTATTGTGAATAATGCCCTGCAGAACCGGATGATGAATTTCACACAACTCCAGGCACACTCAAGGGAGATGAGAGGCATCCAAGTGTCACGTCTGACCATTCTAAACCATTTACATCAGCATGGTCTGCGTGCTAGATGACCTGCAGGGTACATGACCACAACACCAGGCACAGGCTTGTAGGGGCCAGGGAGCATCTATGCTGGACGAGGGACCAGTGGGCCTCAGTGCTGTTCACTGATGAAAGTCGATTCACACTGACTAGAAATGATGGCCTCCAACGATGTTGGAGACGTCAAGGAGAGTGTTATGCATCAGCCACTCTTGACACCAGACTAGCCTTTGGTGGTGGTGTTACAGTGTGGACAGGTACCTCAGAACTTTAATGACCTGAGTACCGCCCTTCAAGAAGAGTGAGATTTCATGTCTCAGCAGACAATAAGTCGACTTGTGAACAGCATGAGACTTGTTATATACCCACCACTGTTTGTTGGCTTTCAATACATTGAGATGAGGAAATCACCATTGTATGCTTCTACTTAAATGCTCTACTCTCAAAATATAATACCATTGTAACGTGAACTTTTAACGTTTTCCATAAATTTCACCCAAAAGCCTATTATCCCTAACTTTTGTGACTCTTTCCAAATCACCAGAGCAAATTTTGTTCAGACACTGAGGTCCACAGGATAGAGAATTTTAGCTCTCAAGTCTGCAGAATTATGACCTCAGCTCTGGCCTACAAAATCTGCTGTAACCCAGGATTAGTAAAAAGTTAAGTCTTTATTATTAATATATCAAAGGTGAATAAATGTCGGATGATCACAATGAAAGTGTTCCCTGATTTTGTATATCCTATAGTGGCCTAAATAAGACAAAAAATAGACAGGCACTAACGTGTAGCTTGCAACATTTTCAAGACAAAGACGCACAATCTGTTTCAGCTCCATCTGTAAATTACAAAAAGCCTTTTACAGAGCTGAAATACGTCAGGATCTTTACACCTGTGTTAAAGTTGAATAAGATACAAACCACACATCAGTGGCGGGCTGAGTTAAATACTTTTGAGGCCTCCACCCTAGGTACACATACTACAGACTGATGGAGGGCCGGCTGGATGCCTGCAACACTTCCTGAGAAAATATTTATAGAACAAAGACTTCATTAAGATAAAGACTCATGTAGAAAACTTGCAGCAAATTTGGGGTTGTCCAAACTGTGCAAACTTGGACACCTCCTTTAAAAATGTGTTGTCCAAAAGTAGAGGGCTCCTTTAATATTCTCCTTTGAAAATTAATACATGAATAAATTAAGATAAGAGACCGAACTGTCTTGGAATTCTAACACATTTCTCACTTCAAGGGGGAACGTAAACTAATTACAGTAATGTTCCCGTCAACCAGGTGCGAAGACAAACAAATAACTCAATTCAAAGCACAACTGCTTGCTGCAGAAACATGATAAAGGCCGGGGAATCACTCAGGTAATGAAGGAATATGCATCTGTTATTATGTCTGCAATGTGATAGTATTTAATTGTGGCAACGAGCTACATGAGCCACACGTATCATGTTAGAAATCAATATTATAACCTCCGTATATCTTTATGGCCCGTCTCAGTCATTATTGCAGACATCAGAAGGAACCGTTGCAGATGTGGAATGTTTAATTTATCAAAATGTTCTCTGGGCGGACTATTTTCCTGTTATAACCATATAATCTTAGAGCGGAGACTGCCAAAACAAGACTATTACATCTAACTTAAAAAGGCATAAAAAGTCTGTTTAACTGTGCAAGCAAATAGCTTGAGGCTTAGGCGATGAAAGACAACCAGAGAAACAAGCTCTTCACCACCTAATCATGAAGGGTGCCCCCTCCCAACTATTTAATATAGCAAGCAGATTAATAATGTTGAATATGAAAATTATGACGGCTTAAAGGAGAATTGTAAAGGGTTTCAGTGAGATCCAAGTCTCTATGTTGTCAACAATATGATAAGTCTGTACAGTAAAGATACAAAATACAGTAGTAATATGATACTCATAGACAAGCTAAAAGAATCTGCATGTCGATGTTCTATTTTTTTTTTTACTTTAATTCCTTTAAAAGGGTTTTCCAATGAGTATCAATATATTTTTAAAATAATGTGAACTTATGTGCTACTTATGTGAACACGTACGCATGAGTGTACAAATGGCATATGAATCCTCAGCGTACTATTGTCTAGCGAATGCGTAATACACAGGCACGCACGACACTAGGCCATGGTGTGCACTCCTCAGAGGCAGAGCGAAGTTTTACAAATGGCATCCAGACGATCCTCAGCATTTATCTCTGGAGAGCTTAAATACATGATCCAGCTGATGGACTGGCAGGATTACGAAGGCACACACCGACACCCGAATCAGCGAATTCTACCAGTAGATGCTGCGGCTACATGTCCTTTGGCACTGCTGCCCTGTGCAACCTTCTCTTTCTTTTTTTTGGAGTTTGAGTTCTGGCTGGAAGTGGAACCCTTTTGCTTTTCTGTGCCAGACATTTTCACTTGACTGTGGCCCTGCAGGTCTTTATCTTTCTCCCTGTCTCTCTCCCTGTCTCTCTCCCTGCCTGATTAATTACTAGCCCTGCACTTGACCTGCACTGGCCCTGATACGTTTATTATTATGGATGCCCAGAACAACACCACAATTTCCAGAAAACAGTTCTCTGTCTTTCACAACTTCACAGTGCTTCTGCTCAACTCAGCAGTTCAGCACAACTGATGTCGCTGGCTTACCGAGCCTGTGAGCCAATCAGAGCAAGCCCTACCCACTAGGTCAGGTGACCGTTTTCTTCACGGGCTTTTTGCCGCCTATTTTCTGCACGAATAACAAATTTACAGTAAAAGTTCGCTAATTAACTGAATTCGTACGCAGCAGCATATAAATTAACTTATACGTAGCATTAGCGTACAATTTATCGGACAAGTGCGTAGCGTATGCGTACAAAGGTTTAAGAACATTTAAGATTCGAACGGAGCGAAAATCCGGATTCGCTTTGGAGTAGAAAATTTGTAAGAAGCGGCGAATAGATTCGCTCATCTCTAGTGCTAAGCAGACTTGTTAGGTAGATGGGCTTGTGACTTGAAAAACAGCTGCAACTATTTTATAAGCAGTAAAAACTGAGTTTCAGTGTTAGCAATTTCTATACATATAACTATTCACTTCTACTAGTTATAGGTTCACAGCTCAATGGGATTCTGCTGTCTATATGTGGCCAAGTCCTTAACAGAATGTGAGGTGAGGCAGGAGTTCAATAATGAATGACATGTTTTCCAGAAACAATGGGTCAAATTTACTAAATATTATCTACGAGCGGGCTTACATGGCCAGATAGAGCAGGCAAATGTCGGGGGAAAGAAGCTTTCCTTCTTGACAATTGCTTGCTTGTAAGTGGAGATGAAGGACTGCAGATACATGCAGCGATCAACTCCAATGTATGGGGATGAACGATGGCTACTGCCAAAGTTTCTGGGCAGCAGAGTGCTGTTTAAATAGCACAATCTTCTGCTCAGAAAGGACAATTGAGGTGTCCACACCAAACTTTGAGGTGAAATTTTTAAATTTCACTTTTTTGGCAGATTCTCCATTTTAATTCATTTTTTCCTGTAACACATCAAGGTTTCACATACAAATAAAACTCAATATTTATTAAACCAACTCTACAGTTTACAGAAACACCCCGCATGTGGTTGTAAAGTGCTGTACGGGAACACGGCAGGGCGCAGAAAGAAAGGAGTGCCATATGGATTTTGGAGGGCAGATTTCACTGGGATAACTTTAAGTTGCCATATGACATTTAAAGACCCCCTAATGCACCCCTAGAGTACAAACTCCCAAAAAGTTACCGCATTTTGGAAATAATAGGATAAGGTGACACTTTTATTGGTACTATTTTGTGGTATATATGATTTTTGATTGCTCTATATTACGCTTTTTGTTAGGCAAGGTAACCAAAAAATGGCTGTTCTGGTACAGTTTTTATTTTTTCACCTAGCGCCTCTTCATAAGTTCATTGGATCCACCACCAGTTTAGGCTTTATTAAGACCGATCTCTAAAACGCCCGTCTTAAGAAATGTGCCCCTGTATATTTATATCATATAATTTTCTTACATTGTGCTAATAAGGGACCCACATGTTACCAAAATCTCCACTAATTTTATGTGCCCATCAAATGTACACAGTGGGGTACAAGACAGAGAATGGGAAAACAATGACAAAGTCCAAAGGGCACAGACAACTTCACTGTATGGAGTATACATGCTTCAAATGTCTACCGTGGAAAGCTTTTTGTGGTACAGATGCTATACAATCTGTATTAATTTGTCAACTGATCATTGGGAATCACAGCTTTGAAGTTGTTTCTGAATTGACAGCTGGTGCCATAAAATGTTAATACAACTTCTAGCGGAAAAAAAAATTCAATATGTTTTCGTGCGAATGAACAAAATGCATGATCTTGTATTCAGGCCTTTACAATAAAGCGGGGCAATATATAAAATACATTTACTGGCATGATCTCAGTAAATAAGCTTACAACAGATATATCTAAAACTCTGTGGGCTCCAATTTAGCCTCTCAACTCATAAGCAAGGAAAATAGATTGACTCTCATTGTAAGCAGGTTGGAGACGAAAAGCAAATATATGAAATGTTCTCATCAGTAATATCTCATATATAAAAAAAAAGTTATTCTAAGAACAAATGCCATCATCAATTTATGAGATTGGAAAGTAACAGGATTTACATGAATACCATGGGTCATCTAGGGTGTCTGGATATAAGGCCTTTCTACCTTGTTTAACCATTCAACTAGCAAAATTACAGTGAGAATAGAGACTTCCAGGACGGTGGAGTACAAGTATAGATTGAAAGTTTTATATCTTTTTACTTTCTACATATTGCATAGTGCTATTGTTCACATCAGTCACATCATCTCTGTATCTCAAACACACACTTAAGATCCTTTTGGCACTCATTGACTGACCAGGCAATTATCGTAAACACACCGTGTAATCCAGACACTTGCCTGTAGCAATCACCTCTGGGAACAAGTGATCACCACTGTGATTCCTTGTCCCCATACAGCTCCATTGTTTCTGGTCAACAGATCACAGTTTACACAGGATGATCTGCTCCTCAGAAATTATGATTTTGAATGCCGTTTTAACAATGCTCATTCATCAGGTGATGGGGAAATATTCATATCCTATAATTAGCCCATGTAAATGGGCCTTTACTCACTCAGTGTAACCCAAAACTCCCAGTATGTGTTTGGAATGTGGGAGCTCTGGGGTGGTACTAGTATTCATTGAAGACATTCAGCAGTTGTATAGGGACTTTTTTCAGGCAATATTCCATGGGAAAAACATAAAAATTAGGTTATGTTAGCCAAACCAGAGACTCCTACAAACAGAGAGCGAAACATCTGTAGACAGCAGTTTTTCAAATTCTTGCCTGTTGCTCTGTGTCAACCAACAGATTTGACTTTGAGCAAATCCTAAGGACATTATTATGTCAGTCCCTTAGTTTTCACCCTTGAACCCCTATACTGGTTTCTGGAGTTCGCTGCAGGGGAACCACCAGGCCACTACCTACTGGAGTAGACTCTGTGTGTCAAAAGAACACTGAGGAGCCAGAACACTACGTGTGGGCAATAATTTACAACGTTTTAATCTTTTCACCACTATTCTTAAGTGGGCCAAAAAGGGGTGGGTCTTAGCTGGAGGGGCAGGTCTTCTGGCAGCCCAATGGATTTACTATAACTTACGACAGAAGCTGGCATAAGTTATAGCTGAAAAATACACAAGCCCTTGGCTACCATAGACTTCAGTTTCCAGCACATGGACTACCAGAGATATATATGTCTCTTAATAAATTAGGCCCATCTCACTGTGGCTCAAAGGGATCAAGACTGGCATATGGGAATGCCAGTCTTGATAAATATCTCTTGCAAACGTCTTGGTTCAATTTAAAACCAACTCCCCAGTGCTCTAAAGCTGGAGAAGATAGAAACTAAACAAAAAAAGAAAATCAAGGTGAAGTGGAATATTCAGGATGTCTGCCATGTCAACTTTATGGTAAAACAAAAAGAAAATCTTTACCGGTTAGAAATTGATAAAATCAGGGTAGAAAGCACATGTATGATTCAAGCCAGTGAGAGGGGGTACTTTCTGCAGCTAGAAAGTCAGAGAAATATCTGATGTGAGGTCTGTTAGAAAGCAGGAAAAATATGATCTTCACTGTTTTCTAAAATTCTTTGATATATTGGAATGGCTCTTTAAGAGAGGAACGACACAGGAATTGCTGGAATTTTAATATACACCTGTACACTTACTAAAAACAGAATATGGTATCCTATAGGTTACTTTAGAAATTCCATTTAGGTTCATGTCAAATGAATTTTGTTGCAGGCCTCTCAAGTGCATGTGACCTTTTTTCTATGAAATACTGTGCATTAAATACCAATGCATTAGGCAATGGTTTTATTTATTGCTTGTGCCCTTATCCTACAAGTGCACTGCTGAATAAATGCACTCCTGACCACTGTTAATATAAATTATTTCATGCAACTGGATGCTTTTCTCAGGGTTGAAAAAACAAGTAATATAATGGTTTAACCTAGAGGGAAAAAAAATGAACCACATTATGATCTGGCGTAAAAAAAGAAAAATATAAAAAAGGAAGGGCAAGAAAATACCCATTAGGAAAAGAACTAAAACAAGAATTATTTTGTATTGTATTTTGTTTTTGTTCAACATTCCTGGTGTTATGATGGTCTGTGCCAGCTGCTGTCCCACTCCCTTGATTGGGCATGGGTGCCGTCTCACTTTACCCTGTTCTCTCAGCTTCACCAGAGACCTGGACCCTTGTGCTCTCTTCTGCCACTTGCAGCGGGCTGAGCCACTGATGTTCCATGTGCTTGCTGCTGCCAGATCCTCTGTTTTAGAGAGAAGCCTGTGTTCTCCTTTCAGTTTTTAAAAGGCCAGTGTGCACATGTCTTTAGTCTTCCCCATTCTATCAAAGTTCCCTTCTGGGTATTTAAGACACCATTCCCTAGGAGAGCTTAAGGTTCCTAGTTTCTAGTTAATCAGTGAAGGTACATTCTTCTGATTGCCCGTGCACCAAACTTCTGTCTGACAACTGATTCTCCGCTGCTTGCCATAACCATTGCCTTTTTCCCATATTGATCTATTACCACCTGACCTCAGACTTTTTCTTGGATACATTTGAACTCTGCCTGACCTGACCTCGGCTTGTCTCCTGACTATGAATAGTGCCTGACTACACCGCCAACTGCACTGGGACTATCTTAAGAGGTAGCAGCCTGGTGGCTCCCCGGCATCAAAGACCAGATCCCTGTATAGGGGCTTAGAGGGTGAAAACCAGTGGATAGCCAGGATAATGCCCTTAGAGTTAGCTCAAAGCCAAACAGATTAGTTGGTACAGTAGTTCAACACCCCCTGTCCATTACACCTGGTAATCTAGCACAAAGCACTGCACACAATACTACACATTTTTAGACATAAAATTACCCTCTTATCTGGCATTCTAAAGCTGGCTATACACCTTCAATAGCTTTAAACGTTTGTTTGGTTAACTTAATAGCTTTGCTCCACCTGCCAAGTCAGGACACTCCTAGAGAAATCAGATGGTCGGCTGGTCCCGACAAAATCGGCAGTTTGTTCTACATTCATTTAATGTGTATGGTTACCTTAAAGGCCCCCAGTACATATTAGTGTATTATCGTCCAAACCCGTCATGTAATGGAGGTTAGATTAGATCTATGGAGAGCTCCCCTCTCTCCCCAACAGATGATGTTGGGGGGAGAGAGGGATCAGACAAATTGAATTATGAAAACACATACATGCTACGCTGAGCTGAGTGTGCATGGGGAGACAGACAGCCAGTGGCTAAACAAGTGTTTGACCAACAGCTATTGAATTCAGAATATGGGAAACTTTAGGATCTGAACATCCAATAGTTTGACAGATCTGATAATCCAGCACAAAGTTAGATCTGAATGTGTTGTATTATGGAAATCTTACTCATTATTTGTAAGGACATGATTTATCAGTTAAACCTCATGAATAAGCTACTTAGTCATTGGTAAGCACCACCCAGGTGGTCAAATTTGTATCTTTGGACAGGATGTCTAGCCTACTAATCTAGCCTCATTTCTGCAGGCACCATGAACTAGGGAGTTAGATTCCTGATTTAATGCTTTTTCATTAGCGCATAGATTTTTAGAACGGCCCTAAATATCTGGCTGAAATGCTGAAATAACTACGTCTTTGAAGTGGTGACTGGTCCAGGTAGTACTAAATATGGTGGGGCCACTAACTTTTTATTTGTAAATTATTGGGAATAGCAAATCACCAGGATTACTTGGAATAGCTTGTTCAACTAACAGCTACTGAATTTCTACCAAGTCCGCCACACGCAAAAACAGTTTACTCAGCCAGCTGAGCATGCTAGGTGCAGAATACACTCCTACCAAAACCTCTGGCAGTGACTTACTGTATCTCTAATGGAAACAAAGGATGGACCATGTTGGATTTTAACACTGACCACGTTTGGAAGTCAAGAGGCTCCAGTTCACTTTTGATTGTTGTTTGTTCATGCCAAAATAGATGGATCAGGCAATAATTGGTATAGGGACAAGGGATCACTAATTCAATCTCTTTTCTCTTGCAATCTCAAGTATTTTGCCTGCTGAACAAAGTTTGCTCATTCAATCAGCAGCCCTTTACACGGGCCGATTTTTGGGATCATTGTTCCCAATAATTGACCCAATAATCACCCCATGTAAAGGGTCCTTAAGGCCAACAAAATATAGTATGTGATTGTGGAAAAATATAAAGGAATGGCCAAGTCAACCGTCATCCTACAACACAACCTTTAAAGAGAGCATCGGAAACTGCCTTTACCTTTCTAGGTTAAGACTGAACTAATCATCGTAAACTTTAAAGAACAGTCTATTTTGCAAATCAAATGAAATTTAAAAAAAAAATCCTTTCTTCAAGGTAGATGCCATCCTCCTTGAAATGCTTTGAAGTGTAAATACAATACTCATTTCACGCTCTTTCTTAAGAAATTATTTTTGATTCAGTGACACTTGGAGATAAAGGTTGTAAATCCTGCAATATGTGTTAAATAGTTATTTCATTAGACTGATTTTCTGGTATAAAAGACAGCACAATTCACAGAAAGTGAGTTTTGGTTTTGAGGTTAAAGAGAACATGCTGCATAAGGTGCAAACTCGAGAAGATAATTGATGAACAACATTGGAAGCTTTCAGCACCATTTATGTATTAAGTGAGGAATCTACAAGTCTGGGGAAGGTGCACTTAGAATAATTTCAACACCACTTAAACACCTTACAAGCATGATTATTGAAGGTTGTTTATAGGGTTATGAAATTACATAAATGTCCTAGAATGGCCTTAGGGTTGCTACTGTCCTGTACAGTATTCCTAACACATGCCTTTTAAGTAGTTGGTGTCAAATTGAAAGACTCTATCAGAAACTAATATGTCTGCTCACTTAAAGTACAGGGTGGGCCATTTATATGCATACACCTAAATAAAATGGGAATGGTTGGTGATATTAACTTCCTGTTTGTGGCACATTAGTATATGGGAGGGGGGAAACTTTTCAAGATGGGTGGTGACCATGGCGGCCGTTTTGAAGTGTGCCATTTTGGATCCAACTTTAGTTTTTTCAATGGGAAGAGGGTCATGTGACACATCAAACTTGTTGAGAATTTCACAAAAAAAACAATGGTGTGATTGGTTTTAACGTAACTTTATTCTTTCATGAGTTATTTACAAGCTTCTCTTTGTTTACAGCCATTGACATGTCGCAGAGGTTAACACGTGTAACACGTGAGGAACGGATAGAAATTGTGTTGATGTCTGGTGAACGCAGTACCCGGGTCATTGAAGCAGATTTCAATGCAAGAGACCCTACGAGACCACCCATCTCCCTTGCTACAGTTAGCAAACTACATACAATGCAACGGCACACGGCCAACCAGATAAAGCACAAAATGCCATAATATTATGAGGTATTCTGAAGCTAATGCTATGCTTGTTTAGTAAATTAGAGATTCTTGGCAAGCATATTTTGTACAAAATTATCTGGGCCCGTCCACCAAATCATCAAGGTGATCTCTGTACCTAACACTATTTCCTACCTGTTAACCTGCTAACCTTGGCTTCCGTATAATCAGGGGGTGTTGGTTCCACATGCATGCTGGGTCCCCTCTGCCTTTTGCCATTTGTGGTGCTTCAAAGGCCTCCACTAATAGGAGGTGTGGCTACTCCATTTGGTCATGCACTCCTGACTAGCCCCGTCTGCCCCATAGGCTGATTTTAATTAGTGTAACTATAAAGCCGAGTGGACTCGGCATGCATGTTGGTACCTGCATCCCTGTATTAGTGGAGGCCTTTGAAGCACCACAAATGGCAAAAAGCAGAGGGGACCCAGCATGCATGTGGAACCAACACCCCCTGATTATACGGAAGCCAAGGTTGGCACATAACAGGTAGGAAATAGTGTTAGGTTCCCGTCCTACAGAGATCACCTTGACGATTTGGTGGACGGGCCCAGATAATTTTGTACAAAATATATTTGCCAAGAATCTCTAATTTACTAAACAAGCATAGCATTAGCTCCAGAATACTTCATATCTCTATGGCATTTTGTGTTTTATCTGGTTGGCAGTGTGCCGTTGCATTGTATGTATTTTCCTTTCCTTGTGCATTTAGCCATAGCAACGTTCACCTGCGCACTGGGTTGTGTTGACTGAAATTCCCCTTTTTTTCTTTGACAGTTAGCAAACTGCTTGCCAAGTTTCGTGAAACTGGTTCAGTGTTGGATTTGCCAAAATGTGGACGCATGAAAACTGTCACTAATGAAGAAACATCAGTGGCTGTCCTAGCTTCATTCAGCAAGAGCCCACAGCATAGCACTCGCCGCATGGAGAGTGGCATCAGTCGAACATCCCTTCGGCGGATATTAGCTACTCACAAATGGCACCCTTACAAACTCCAGCTGCTGAAGCATCCCAAGGAGGATGACCCAGATCGGCGCATTGAATTTGCAGAATTGGCAAAACAAAAATTGGAACAGGACCCTCAGTTTACATAGAAAATTTTGTTCAGTGATGAGACAAACTTTTATGTGAATGGCGAAGTTAACAAACAAAACCACCGCTATTGGTCTGACACTAACCCACATTGGATAGATCCCTCCAAGACTGTTGGAACACAAAAATTGATGGTATGGTGTGGTATATGGGGTACAAAGATAATGGGGCCATTCTTCATCAATGGAAACCTCAAGGCCACTGGGTATGTGAAATTGCTACATGATGATGTGTTTCCCTCTTTATGCACTGAAGCTGGCACGTTCCCTGAGTTTTTCCAGCAAGATGGTGCACCACCACATTATGGGTGTCAGGTCTGAGCATTCCTAGATGAACAGTTTCCTGGAAAGTGAATTGGTCATCGTGGGCCAGTTGAATGGCCCCCAAGGTCTCCCGATCTGACCCCTTTAAACTTTTATCTTTGGGGTCATCTGAAGGCAATTGTCTATGCTGTGAAGATATGAGATGTGCAGCACCTGAAACTATGGATACTGGAAGCCTGTGCTAGCATTTCTTCTGCGGTGTTGCTATCAGTGTGTGAAGAGTGGGAGAAGAGGGTTGCATTGACAATCCAACACAATGGGCAGCACTTTGAACACATTTTATAAGTCGTCAGAAACTTGTAAATAACTCATGAAAGAATAAAGTTACGTTAAAACCAAGCACCCCATTGTTTTTCAAACTTCGCAATAAGTTTGATGTGTCACATGACCGTCTTCCCATTGAAAAAACTAAAGTTGGATCCAGAATGGCCCACTTCAAAATGGCCGCCATGGTCACCACCCATCTTGAAAAGTTTTCCCCCTCCCATATACTAATGTGCCACAAACAGGAAGTTAATATCACCAACTATTCCCATTTTATTTAGGTGTATCCATATAAATGGCCCACCCTGTAGATTCCCACTTTTTGCCCCAAACTGCAATTTTTTTTTTCGTTTGGGGCAAAAAGAACACAAGTGTGCCTGACGCTAACACCACGTGCACAGCGTGTGCATTAGAACCTTTCAGTAGTCTATATACCTGACATCCGTTGCTATTTTTTATACCGTTAATTAAGGATGCAGTTCCTCATTTGCGTCTGATGTATAACATTTGCACACGGAGGCACATATAGTGTAGGGATAGGATTTGGCTAGGCAGGGCTAGTTGTTCTGTTCAAAAGACACAAAACTCCATTGTTATATCTGGCTGCAGTTTTTTTTTTCGTTTGGGGCAAAAAGAACGCAAGTGTGCCTGACGTTAACACCACATGCACAGCATGTGTATTAGAACCTTTTGGTAGTCTATATACCTGACATCCGTTACTACTTTTTCTACCGTTAATTAAGGACGCAGTTCCTCATTTGTGTCTGCTGTATAACATTTGTGCAAGGAGGGACTTATAGTGTAGGGATAGGATTTGGCTAGGCAGGGCTAGTTGTTCTGTTCAAAAGACACAAAAGTCCATTGTTATATCTGGCTGCAATATATTATTTTTGTGGTGGGTTAAAAATTGCGCAAGGTTGCCTGACCTTAACACCACCTTTTCGGCATCTGCTGTCTAACATTTGTGTATCCCAAATAACAGAAATCCGGTGTATTTTTTTCTGTGGCTATTGAAAGCGACATTACTAATGTCGCAGTGATTAGCGGCAGAAAAAAAAGAAATACATGTCAGGTATATAGGAGAAACATACATTGTCCTGCACATGTATTGTCACCGTGATTAGCGGCAGAAAGAAACGCAATAAATGTCAGGTACAAAGGAGAAACATACATTGTCCTGCACATGTAATGTCACCGTGATTAGCGGCAGAAAGAAACGCAATAAATGTCAGGTATATAGGAGAAACATACATTGTCCTGCACATGTAATGTCACCGTGATTAGCTGCAGAAAGAAACGCAATAAATGTCAGGTATATAGTAGAAACATACATTGTCCTGCACATGTAATGTCACCGTGATTAGCGGCAGAAAGAAACGCAATAAATGTCAAGTATATAGGAGAAACAAACATTGTACTGCACACGCTGCGCAGCTGGTGTTAAGATTAGGCAAACTTGCGCAAATTTTGACCATCAAGAGTAAAAATATTGCAGCCAGATATAACAAAAGTCCTTAAAAGGACTTTTGGGTCTTTTCAACAGAACAACTAGCCCTGCCTAGCCAAATCCTATCCCTACACTATCTGTGCCTGATTGCGCAAACGTTATACATTATATGAATAACGGATGTCACTGGATGTCAGGTATCTAGGATACAGAAAGGTTATACTGCACATGCAGCACAGGTATGTGACATTACCTGAGCTGCGTCTGCTGCATAACGTTTGCTCATTCGGTGAAATTTTTCTGCTCATACACTAAAAAAAATCTGCACAACTGTACTTTTGACAAACTTGCAAATATACCATTTAGTATGTGCAAGGAGAGCAGTAAGGGACAGGGAAGTGGGTGTGCTGCTGATGGTGCACGGTGGGTGCGGTGAAACAGTGTCTGCTGGCAGAGCACAAGAAACAACGTCATCTAAAACTCCTTGTCCTCTTCCTCTAATGGAGAAAGAGGACGAGAAGAGGAAGGGATACATGATAATACAGTGTATTCAATATACCCTAAAAGCCACATTTAAAGTTCCTTTATGTTCAGGCGCTTTCCTCTGGTGGGGTAGCGAAATCAGGGGCAATCCAGGCCTTGTTCATTTTGATTAGAGTCAGCATTTTCAGTTGACAGGCGGATGCGCTTAGCAGTTATTATGCCCCCAGCGGCATTAAACAACCGCTCTGACAAAACGCTGGCGGCAGGGCAGGCCAGCACCTCCAAGGCGTAGAGGGCCAGTTCGTGCCACGTGTCCAGCTTAGACACCCAATAATTATAAGGCACAGAGGGATCGCTGAGAACGTTGACATTGTCAGCTAGGTACTCCTTTACCATTTTACAAAACTTTTCCCTCCTAGTTGTGACACTAGGCCGCTTATCAGAACCTTTTCCACATGCAGCAATGTCCACCTTTATTGCGAGCAGGTAGAGTTCCAGCGCGTGCTCAGGTCACACAGCAGTCAGTGAGCTGGCAAGTGTAAGCGCTGCTGCAGCGTTGCCAGACCAGCGGAAGCTGTAGGTGACTTTTGAAAATGGGCACCTTCACCAGCAGCTCAGGCAAAATGGGTGTAGGTTTTGAGAAACCGCTGAACCACTAAGTTGAAGCAGTTGTTTGGTCTGAGGGAGACTCCTGTTCGTCCTTCCTGTTGGAGGAACAGGTAGACTCATTCTTGTCATTAGTTCCAGGGTCCTATAGGGTCAGTTTGGTTTAGGTTCCTGTGTATGAACTCGCCTACATTTGAGGCCTGTTCATACTGGTAGTCAGTCAGGATTAGAGTCAGGGTTTCTCGATGCTATCTTCGGTTTTTGGGGGTATTATTGTCATTCCGTAAAAGTGGCGTAATACTTGGACATCATCATTAATAGCAGCGACTTTGGTGTCCAAGGTGCATGCAGATATCCTCCCCATGCTGTTCCCTAACCATTTCAGTGGCGTTTCCACCATTTTCTCACATTTCCCTATGAACCAGACACCCTCCCCTCTGCAGGGCAGGGGGTGCCTGGTGTTCTCCCATTGACTCCCATCGGCCGAGCACTCGAGCACCACCTAGTGTTCGGCCAGAGCACCCGAGCACCCGGGCATCGCGGTGCTCGATCATCACTAGAGAAGACCACACAGATTTTTCTTTGATGGATTTTTAATTCCCTTATTTCCAATCTAACATGGCCCTCCATTTTCAGAGGATACTTTTTCATTTCTTAGTGGTTGTCTCAAAGAGCTTTCAGTGTATATTAATTACTTTGGCAAATGCGATTGTATGCTTAGTTATGAAAGGCTATGAACCCCTTTTGCATCCTTTCTTTTAATTTTTCCTGAATGGCATTTAATATGTCATTTAAAATAAAAAAAAGCTTTTCTAATGTGGTTTTAACGAAAAATTCCTAACCATTTTTCTTCTGCAACCTGCGTGTATTCCTGCACATAGCAAGCTACACTCTACCACCCACAGCAACAGACTATAACCTCATGCACATGACTGTGTCTGTTTTGTGTCCCACAAACTGTGGGTCCGCAAAATACACATGTGATTTGTGTGCCGTCTGCATTATTCTTGCTGACTAATTGACTTCATATAGATGATCAAAGCACACGGATGATCTGTATTTCTGTTCTGCAAAAAGACAGAACATGTCCTATACTTGTTTTCAAATTTCAGACCCAGGACCCATCAAATTCATTAAAACTGATTCACTTATCTCTACTCCAAATCCTTCTGACATCTCCTCAATGGTCATTTAAGCTGAATTCTGACCAAATCAACCTTGAATGGTGCACTTAGCCTTTTAGGCTGCCGTTAGGTTACTTCTTTTTATTGGCGCTTTTTTAGCTTGCAAAAATACTGGGAAACTCTGGCTTTTTTGTGTGTTTTGCATTTTTTATGTTGGCCTTTTTTGGCCACAGAACAATTTTTCACATTTTTTTTCTATAGAGAAGTTTATGAGAAAACATCATAAAAACATGCTGTGATAGAAACAACAAGGGAGCAAAAAACACTAGCAAGTTGACACTACAGAGAGTAGCATTTATGGGGTGATCTATGTAGTTTATAGGACCTCAGCATTGTGAGGATAGGCCATCAGTATAAAAATCATGGAAAACTGTACAGATTGTGCCAATAAGAGAGAAGCCTTCTTCAGATGGTCATAACATGGCTACATTTAATGTACATATTTTGGGACATTGGGACTTGGTTGGTTTTGGTTTTAAAGAACACTACTAGATCACTGTAGAACCTCATAGTGATCTTAGTTTGATGCACCTGGTCATCAATATCAGATCGGTGAGGGTCCAACTTGGGAAACCCCTGCTGATGAGCTGTTTGAAGAGGTAGCAGGGCCCATGTGAGCTCTGCTTTCTCTTCATAGTTACCTGCACAATGTCTAGCTTGTAGATGTGGCTCAGTGTCATTACCATACATTCACATGAATGAGACGAGTAGTTGTGATTTCACTGCACCGCCTCTACAAGCTAGACGACGCGCGGGTAATTTTGAAGAGAACGTTGCTTTCGCATGATCACTGCTACCTCTTGAAACAGTTGACTGACGAGGTGCTAGGAACTAGACCCCCGCCAATCTAATATTGATCACCTATCCTGAGGATAGATCATCAAACTCAACCCACTGCACAACCCCTTTAAGAACATATTAAGGAGGACATTAAAACATGGACTGTATGGTAATGTCAACCAGGGCTAAATTTTATAGGGTCAGATTTATCACGAGGGGAATTTTTGAAGTCAATTTTGTTTTAGTCTGCCTTGCCATAATTTGCCTCAAATTTATTAAACGTCACAATTTTTTTTTATATAATTTGGATGAATCCTTAACCACTTCCCGTCCGCCCGTTGACTATAAACGTCCGGGAAGTGGTTATCTATCTCTGAATGGACGTTTCTGAGCGTCCATTCAGAGATAGCAGCTGCACGCTAATCGTGCAGCTGCACAGTGGGGTACCTGCTGTCAGTGACAGCACGGTACCCCAAAGAGAAGGCAGGGACCATTCCCAGGCGGTCACGTGATCGCCGGGGCCGGGAGAGTGCAGGAGCTGCCGGGTCTCTCATAGACCCAATCAGCCCTGCACTGAGGCTGTACAGCATAGTATTATGCTGTACAGCCTCTCTGGGGATGTATTTCCCCTGTAACTGGGGCTACTATGTCAGCCCCAGTTACAGGAGAAATCAAGTGTAAAAAAAAATAAAAAAATAAGTGAAGGTAAATATTACCTTATGGGGGACACAAAGTGTAAAAAAAAAAAAATAGCGTATTATAAAAAAAATCACATATATATATATATATATATATATATATATATATATATATAAAATAATTTCCCCCAAAATATTTAGTTAAAAAAGTTACAAATAAAAATAAATAAATAAGATAGACATATTTGGTATCACCGCGTCCGAAATGACCGGCTCTATAAAAATATCACATGATCTACCCCATCAAGTGAACTGCGTAAAAAAATCTTATAAAAATTATGCCAAAACAGCTTTTTTTGTTGCATCACCTACCAAAAAACATAATATCAAACAATCAAAAAGTCGTATGCATCCCAAAATGGTAGCAATAAAAACGTCACCTCATCCCGCAAAAAATGAGCCCCCACACAAGATTATAGCCCGAAAAATGAAAAACAAATGGCTCTTAAAAAATTGCAACACAAAAACATGATTTTGCTTCTAAAAATGCTCTTATTGTGTAAAACATAAAAAAAATAAATAAAAAATAGACATATTTGGTATCGTTGCGTCCGTAACAACTGGCTCTACAAAAATATCACATGATCTACCCCATCAAGTGAACGGTGTAAAAAAAAATATAGAAAAATGCCCCAAACTGCTTTTTTCTTTTTAGTTAACCTCCCAAAAATTAGATTAAAAAGTGATCAGAAACGCGGATGTACCCCAAAATGGTGCCAATAAAAAGCACAGCTTGTCCTACAAAAAATAAGACCTCACGCAGCTCAGTCCACAAATAAATTAAAAAGTTATCACTCTTACAAACCATGACAAAAAATTCCATGTTAGAAAATGCAGATGCTGCTACTCCCCTTCTGAGCCCTGGCGTTTCCCCAGATAACAGTTTACGACCACATGTGGGGTGTTTCTGCAAACTGCAGAATCGGGGTAATAAATATTGAGTTTTGTTTTGTTGTTAACCCTTGATGTGTTACAGGAAAAAAATGATTCAAATGGAAAATCTGCAAAAAAAGTGAAATTTTGAAATTTCACATCTATTTTGCTTTAATTCCTGTGGAATACTTAAAGGGTTAACAACATTTCTAAAACCAGTTTTGAATAGTTTGAGGGGTGTAGTTTCTAAAATGGGGTCATTTATGGGTGGTTTCTATTATGTAAGCCCACAAACTGACTTCAGAACTGAACTGGTCCTTAAAAAAGTTGATTTTGCAAATTTGCAAAAATTGCGTCTAAAATTCTAAACCTTCTACTGTCCTAAAAAAATAAAATGACACTACCAAAATGATGCCAACATAAAGTAGACATATGGGGAATATAAATTAAAAAGGATTTTATGGGGCATCACTATCTGTCTTAAAAGCAGAGAGATTGAAATTTAGAAAACAGTGAATTTTTTCAAATTTTCGTTAGCTTTTGGATTTTTTTATAAATAAAATTAAAACTTATCGACTCAAATTTACCATTAACTTGAAGTACAATGTGTCACCAGAAAACAATCTCAGAATCGCTTGGATAAGTAAAAGCGTTCCAAAGTTATTACCACATGAAGTGACACACGTCAGATTTGCAAAATTAGGCCTGGTCAGGAAGGGGGGGAATGGCCCAGAGCTGAAGTGGTTAAAAAAGAGAGAGGTTACTCCAGTTTTTTCCACAAACATGTTTTTAATTGCAGAAAATCCGTGTACAAGACTTGATCATTTTGATTGAGTACCAATTGTTTAGGCTGGGCTTGTGTTTCTGTATCCATGGTAAAACTGTCAGTGAGCAGTAAGTGATCCAATAATACAGCAATCTGCAGATTTGACAAACAGAATAATAGCAGAGACACTATCCGCAGTATCCAGTTTGCCTTGCGGCAATACCTCCCACACCCTTTTTCCTCCTTACTCCTACACAAAAATATAAACATTAGAAGAAAAAGTCAGAGTCTGCTGCTTACAACCTGAGAAAGAATTTAATAAAAGCCTTATCGCAAAAAGTTCAATTCCCTGTGGTTTAGATGAAGCCTGGATTAATATGCAGTTATTTTATTTCTCAGCTTCTATCTACTCAGCTTCTCTTGGTTGTGGTTGTTGTTGTTGTTGATGTTCTTATTGGACATTTTAGATAAGAAATAGCTAAAATCAGATGTTTTTCTTATGTGGTTTGAATCCCTATTGAAAAACCAGACTGTTTTACTAGAATTTATGGGCAATTATCAATTTCGGACAATATTATTTTGGTGGAATAAACTGATCACAGGTTGCCCTTAGGTACGGTAATAAACCACAGCTATCAACTGTACTGTGCAGGGAAACTTTGCAGTAAGTGTTCAATTTTTGTATGATAGCTGCAAGTACTGTAAGTGGAGCCATCGGCTTGACTCATGATCAGATACATTTCTGGAACATTCGGTTAATTGTCTAAGCATCAGTTAAAGTAAGAGGGCCTTAATTAACATTCGGACAATTATCAGAAACAAACCGAACATTCCTAATAATTGTTTGTGGGTGGAAATGATAGCTGCATTTCATCATCTACCAGCGGCGGACTGGAAACTTAAAGTGGCCCTGGAAAAAATACTAAAAGCTTTGTAGTTGGGTCCAAAATGATGGAAGGCAGGACCAGTAATACAATATAGTAGCACATTATACCACCCCAACAGAGCCAAGTACCACAGTCCATCACAAAATACTGCCAGCAGCAAAAAATACATCCCCAAAAACTTGGTCAGCCGTAAGGAGGGCTCAGGTGGCCCCCTGGGCATCGGCCCACCGAGAACTTTCCCTGTAAGGTCTATGGGCAATCCGCCCCTATCATTTACTCACTTTGGGGATAAATGATCTCTACTGTGATCATTCATCTCCATACGGCTTTATTGTTTGCCATCAGCAGATTCCTGTTTACATAGGACAATGTGTTGCCTAGAAATTATGGGGGTCATTTATTAAAAATAAGCCTAAATTAGGCGTCTTTATGGTGCAGATTGCAGTGCAAAGATCCTTTGTGCCGCAATCTGCAACTTCTCCCCTTTCTCATTTACCATATTCTATGCCTATTTAAGGTGTAGAAAAAGGTCTAAATGTAACACAGCTCGGAAGCTGTCTTACATTTAGAAGTGGCAGTGAATCGGCCGAAGTTATGAAGAGGCCGGTGCTAATATGTTTTTATGTGCCACATGAAATAAACATTTGATCATTTATTGGGTGTTCAAAGGCACATTTATGCAAGGCAATTATTGGGAACAAGCATATGAATGCCCATCCCCTGAAAAAAGTGCACTTATCCTCAGCCTGTGAAAAAGAGCTTCAAAGAGAATCTTCCTGCTGAAATTCCATTCCCTGGCAAATTTATCCACTTCTCCCTGTGCTTGACAGGGTCAGGATTCAGAATCCTGCTCACGGCTGGCCCCATAATTTTGTGCAAGCTCCATGCACCAAAATTCTGGTGCCTGCCCAGTACAGCTGTTGTCTCAGGAGTCGGACCAAGAGTCTGTATGTCTATATGCACTAAAATTCTGCCACATGTGCATTATAGCTCTTCTTTCTTGGGCAAGAAAAAGAGGCTGTACTGGGTATGCATCAGAACTCTGGTGAATGACGCTTGTGCACGATTATGGGGCTAGGCATGAATAGGATTCAGAAGCGGAGCAGCTAAATTTACAGAGGGATGGCACTTTGGAGCTCTGAGGGGCTCTGACCCACCGTTAGTGCTTGAAACGGCTCATTTGAATATTTGATCAAAGATATTTTTTTTCCACAACAATGCTATAGATTGCAAACAAGAGGCACTGTACCAGGTAATGTAGTTAGGTTCACAATACTTCCTTTAAGCCTGGTCTATCTTATGTAGATATGTTTCAGTTGACTCACCAGTATTCAATTAATTAAAATAATTGTGAAACATCTGTAAGACTAACATTCAATTTCTTTGACGTTATCTGTTTTTTTTTCCCAATTCTAATGGCCCATTTTTTTTTTACAAAGGCAGATTATTGGCCCAATTATTGGGAACAAGCCTTTATGTAAATGCTCATTCCTGATAATTTCCCTATATAAATGTACCACAGAACATCCAAGTGAACCCATTCCAATCCTTTACATGACGTAAAAAAAAATGTTGGCAGCAGATTGCCCTGTGTAAGCCAAGAAACAATGAATTTGTATGGGGAAGTGAAAATACAACTACAACCACAACTACACCTGTGCAGGTAAGGATTAAGAAGGAGTCCAAAAGGAAAAACACTCAAAATCATTGGGCGTTGATGGGAGTAGGTACTTCAAACCGATCCAGAAGGTATTAAATAAATGATATCTTTCTGACTGTGTATTCACAGTGCCGTCATCAGGTCACAGGTTCAGTGCTGAAACACATAGCCATTAAAAAAATAATGAATTCAATATTTTTGCATCACCTTGAAGTATCTTCTGCCAACAGCACCCCATGAGTTCGCCTGTTTTTTTTTCATTTGAACCTGTTTCCATATACAAGGGGTGGGTCTCCTGCTGTCAGCCCAGGCTAAGGTGCAGCAGGACATGTACCACTTCTAAAGGTGAGCGCAATAGCTACAGACTCCTTCTATCCCCCTACTGGTGTATTTGGGTTACTGCACTTTGATGCATTTTTTTTTTTTTTTTCCTTGTTCTTACAGTAATGATCGAGAATGACAGTTTGCTCCTGGTCATTGCCCTGTGTATTGGTCCATGAAAATGGGTCCTTAAAGGGGACCTCAGGATAGGTCATCAGTATCTGATCGACACCCGGGACCACCACCGATCAGCTGTTTGAGAAGGCACCGGGGCTCCCAGGAGCGCTGAGGCCTTCTCTCAGGTTTTCCTAGGCCAGTGACATCACGTTCATCGGTCACGTGGCCTAGAAGCGGCTCAGCCCCATTCGCATACCAATCACAGCCGCTGTACAATGTATGGCGCTGTGCTTGGTAAGCTGAGAGAAGGCCTTGGCGCTCACAGGAGCGCCGGTACCTTCTCAAACAGCTGATCGGCGTGGGTCCTGGGTGCCAATCAGACCTATCCTGAGGATAGGTCATCAGTAGTTGAAGCTCAGAAAACCCCTTTAAAAGACTATGTTAGCTTGCTTTTATTGACCTCTAGTTTTAACCCCCTATACCTTTCTGACAATCAGCTGTTACAATGCATTATCTGATCCATTTATCAAAATGTGACAGTTTTATGCAGCTGGAGGAGTTCTTTGCTACATACTAAGGATTGTATTGAGCGAATCTAGCTTAAGATCCAATGTCGACTTGTTCGAAACTTTGATCTTGTAGAAGGCTTGCACAGTAAAATATAAATTTTTGCAGATGACACTAAACTGTGTAAAGTAATTAACAAAGAAGAGGACAGTACACTGCTACAGATGGATCTGGATAGATTAGAGGCTTGGGCAGAGAAGTGGCAGATGAGGTTTAACACTGACAAATGTAAGGTTATGCATATGGGAAGGAATAATGCAAGTCACCAGTACATACTGAATGGTAAAACATTGGGTAACTCTGACATGGAAAAGGACCTAGGAATTTTAGTGAACAGCAGACTAAGCTGTATAAACCAGTTTCAGATAGCTGCTTCCAAGGCCAATGAGATAATGGGTTGCATCAAAAGGGGCATAGATGCCCATCATGAGAACATAGTCCTGCCACTTTACAAATCACTAGTCAGACCACACATGGAGGATTGTGTACAGTTCTGGGCTCCTGCGAACAAGGCAGACATAGCAGAGCTGGAGAGGGTTCAGAGGAGGGCAACTAAAGTAATAACTGGAATGGGTGGACTACAATACCCAGAAAGATTATCAAAATTAGGGTTATTCACTTTAGAAAAAAGACGACTGAGGGGAGATCTAATAACTATATCAGGGGTCATTACAGAGATCTCTCCCATGATCTTTTTACCCCCACAAACATAGAACAGGATTCTTTACAATAAGAGCAGTGAGACTATGGAACTCTCTGCCTGAGGAGGTGGTGATGGTAAGTTCACTAAAAGAGTTCAAGAGGGGCCTGGATATATTTCTGGAGGGTAACAATATAACAGGTTATAGTTACTAAAGATGGGTCGTTGATCCAGGGAGTTATTCTGATTGCCTGATTGGAGTCGGGAAGGAATTTTTTCCGCTAAAGTGAGGAAAATTGGCTTCTACCTCACAGGGTTTTTTTTGCCTTCCTCTGGATCAACTTGTAGGAAAACAGGCCGAACTGGATGGACATATGTCTTTTTTCGGCCTTATAAACTTGTTACTATGTTACTATACTGAGATTTGTCTCCAGACAGCATTCAAATGTATGGGCTCCAGCAAAAGAAACTTGCTCTAACTTTGGAATTCGACTTTTAAACTTGAGAACCATTTTAAAACTTGGCTCCGACGTTGGCTTAGGTACCCAGGTCGAAAGTGACTTCAGATCCAAGTTTTAAAATAGTTTTTAAGTTAAAAAAATCGATGGCCAAAGTTATTGTGAGACTTCAGAGATACCGAATTTCACCTCTCTGGAGCCCATACGTACCTTTTAATGCTGTACAGAGACGAATCTCTGTATAGCATTAAAACAGATTTTTTGAACAAATCTATTTCAGATCTTGGATCCAAAGCTCGTTTCGCTCAACACTACTGAGGATCATACACAGGGCTGGATTATAAAGAAAGCATGGAGAACGGGGGGATGACAATGCCCCAGGGGCAGCCTGGGAAATTAAGGTGGAGCTGGAAAAAAAATAAATAAAAGTTGTTGTAGGAAGGTACAAATTAACAGAAGGTGGAGCCAGCAATACCTTAGTGCAGCATAAAATACTGCCACAGCACAACCAAATACCACAGTGCAGCACAAAATACTGCCGCCCCCTACTGCACTAGTCGACTGTATCTCCACACGGAAGATGGTGATACAGTTGAATTCAGCCGGCTCCCATTTGCATATGTACCTGGCCAGCAGCCATGAGAAGGGCCTATGCGGCCTCCTGTGCATCAGACCGCTGGGAAATTTGCCTGTGGGGTCTATGGCCAATTCTATCCTGGCCACTACCAAGTCAAAGTGATTTACATTTTACAGCGTGTGCTTGCGAATAATCAACAAATTTATAACAAGATTCGTTCTTAATACGAATTTATTCGGTTGAAGTTGCGTTAAAAAATAATTGTTGTTCTGCGAACATTCCTGCACAAATTGCGAACATACAGTCTAACCATTGTTAAAAGTATGCTACTGAACTGAATACGTAAGCATTAGCGTACAAAGTGTGTACGAATCCTTAGCGTACTATTGTCTCGCGATTGTGTCATACACACGCATGCACGACGATAGGCCGCTATGTACAGTACTCAGAGGCAGGCCATAGGAGCTAGAAAAGTATCCGGTGCATAATTTACCAAGTGCATAATTTACCAAAAACACCATACAATAAGTGCATAATAGGACACATTGCAGTACCTGAAAAAGAATACACACAATGGGCTAAAGTGCTTGAACATTGCTGAACCTGTAAAAACATTATTGCTAAAATACTGCAAAGACATAATTATGCAAACATTTTAGTGCAATCAATATCACATTTGCAAGCATATTAGGTTCAGATATATGTTTGAGTTTCATTTCTTGGCTGCTTGACATAAAACACTGGAATACATAGTCCAAATTCAATTGTGATCCAGTTGGTAATTTTGTAATCAAAACAGGTAACGTGTAATCCACATGGATAATATAAAATAGCAGCAAGTAGAGAACCCTATTTGCAATAGGGGCTCCCAAATAACCTGAGAAGGGGGGGGAAAGGAAAATAGCTGCGCTTAGGCGCAACTGGGAATTTTCTGCAGAATGGGGGGAGTCCTGACAAGCCATGGCCATCTGGGTGAGAGTCAAATATGGGGCAATAAAAACAAGATAAATTAAAAACGTGCCAACTAGAAATGAGTGAATCTTCAAAGATTCGCTTCGGTGAATGTTTGTCAAATTTATAAAAAGATTTGTTCTTAATACGAATTTATTTGGTCGAAGCTGCTTTAAAAAATATTCGTTATTCTGGTCGTGTTCTGCGAACATTTCCGCACAAATAACGAACATACTGTTGTTTAAGGTACACTATTTAAGTGAAGCGTACAGTGCGTACGAATCCTTAGCGTACTATTGTTTCGCGACTGCATAATACGCAAGCAAGATGCCAGGCCGCGGTGTACAGTTCTCAGAGGCAGAGCGAAGTTTTCAATATGGCTTCCAGGCGTTCATAAGCATTTACTGTAGCTCTGGAGAGCTTAAATACATGGTCAAGGTGATGGACCGGCAGGATTACGATGGCAGACACCGACACCCAAACCAGCAGAAGAAGGAGTGCAGCAGGTGATCCGAGGCTTGCGCCATCGCTTTGACACAGTGGAACCCTTCTGCTTTTCAGTGCCAGACATTTTAACTTGACTGTGGTAGCAGGCAATCAGGTCTTTGTCTCTCTCCCTGTCTCTCTCCCTCACTCTCCCTGCCTGATTAATATTACTAGCCCTGCACTAGCCCTGATATCTGCACAGAACAACACCAGAATTTACAGAACACAGTTCTCTGTCTTTCACAAGCTCCTGCTCGTCTCAACAGGCGCAGTGTAAGGTGGTGAAACAGCCTCCATTCTGTGAATGCACCTGTTCCTGTAAATATAGTTGTTATTAAACTGACATTTCATTTTTGGCCACAAGATGTCACTGTTTACCACAGGAAAGACTATAGCTCCCTGGAGCAATGACCAAGAGATCCTGTTCGGCAGAGGTGGAGCTTAAGACTGGAGAAGTGTGTGGCAGCCATCTTGAGAGTGTGCTGCAAAGAGGCAGAGGAGAAAGAGCTACTGTCTGTGTTTCCTAGTGTGATCCACAAGTGAGACTATTCCCTAAGGGAGCAAGACTCTGCAAGGAGATCTGGAACAGAGATTGTTGCAATATTACAGACTAGAAGAACTACCATCAGGAGCCCTGCTGAGAGGACAAGTGGAAGCGTCATTGAGACTGCGTGGTTGCCGGATGAGATCCTCTACCAGATACTTCTGAAAGTTAAGGTACCCAACGGACCCGGGTCAGTGAAAGAACTGAGGCCCACTGTGCAGACACAGTGGGTAACCGTGCACGCACCGCATTATGTTATTGGTGCCAATTCAGTAGCTACTGGGTAAAAGCCTGAAGATTAGACAGGTGGTTTGCAGGCTGCAAGCTACCTTGCTACAGAAGTGGGGTTTACTGTGGCAAACAACTAGTTATACTCTTTCTGAGGTTTAGTGTTGATTGGTTAAGTTTGTAAGCGTTTGTGTTATACCGCCGGCGCTCCTGAACCGCACTTACAGAATTGTTTGTGGAGATTAGGGTATTAAAAGGTATAGCTGCTGGGTTACTATAACCTGCAGATAGGCAAAACTGTGGAGAAGCCTGGTCGCACACTGATAGAGCACCGTGCTGTGTAACACAAGTGCCTCAGCCTCCAGCTGAGTGTATGTATATATGCTTGGGGTATTTCCTTCCTACAAACATTAAATACTTAGTAAAATCTTGTTTTTGTCAATCTGAGTTGGAGTCTCCTTCCTTGTCTGTGGCTTCGCTGTATCCTGGGGAGCCCACCCCGGTGCACGGCTTACAGCAGCACAAGTGATGTAACTGGTTTACTGAGCCTATGGGTAGAGATGAGCGAATCTATTCGTCGATTTTTTGATTCGTATCGAATCTTGGAAAATTTTAGCTGCGAAGCGAATCCGAATATTAGGTGATTTGCTTCGGCTTTGTACGCATTCGCTAGTTGTCCTATAAATTATACGCTATTGCTACGTATAAGTTACTCTATACGCTGGTGCGTACGAGTTCAATTCATTAGCGAAATTTTACTGTTAGTTCGTTTATCGTGCGCAAAAGCCCGGGAAGAAAGTGGTCACCTGACCTAGTGGGCAGGGCTTGCTCTGATTCGCTCAGGCTCGGTAAGCCAGTGACGCATCACTTCTACTGCCACTGCTAAGACGAGCAGAAGAACTGTGTGTGAAGTTCTGAGACTCTGAGACCTGTTTTGTGAAAATTGGGGTGTAATTGCTCTGGGAATCTATATATTTATTTATTATTATTTGTGTATATTACAGATCAGGGATACTGCAGGGCAAGTGCAGGGCCAGAGAGACAGGGAGGGAGGGAGAGAGATAGGGAGAGACAGGGAGATACAGGGGCAAAGACCAGCTGCAGGGCCACAGAGTGAATTGAAAAATGTCTGGAATGGATAAGCAAAAGGGGTGCAGTTCCAGCCAGACCTCGAACTCTAAAAAAAAAGGAGAATGTGGCACAGGGCAGAAGTGCCAAAGGACCTGTAGCTGGAGCATCTACTAGTAGTATTCGCAATACTTGGCCATTGTTCCACCAGTCTAAACCCACCAAGGCGCAAAATTGAAGTGGATGAGGTAGTGGAATGGATGGCACGCTCATCTCAGTCTCAGACGGATGATCTGCTGTCATCTGCTGATACAGTATCCATATGAAGACAGGGGTCAGACTCAGAGCGTTCCTCCTGCTCCACCATTCCTCTCCAACAAAGCCCTTCATCTTCGTACACAATTTGTACGCTTATGCGTACGTGTTCAAAGAGGTTGCGTACCGTTTTACCTGAACGTTCATTATTAGTGCGCGAATGTTCGCTAAAAGCCAAATAACTACATATATTTTGTACGCAAATTTAACAAATCTATTCGTCGAATATACGAATCTTAGGAAAAGTTCGGCGAATGTTCGGTGATTAAAATTTTGCATGATTCGCTCACCTCTACCTATGGGCAAATCAGAGCAAGCCCTTCCCCCTAGGTCAGGTGACCGGGTTCTTCCCGGGCTTTTTGCCACTCTCACCACGAACATTTCCGCACAATTAACGAACATACAGTAAAAGTTTGCTACTTAACTGAATTTGTATGCATCAGCGTACAAATTATCAGATGCGTAGCATTGACGTATAATTCATCAGACGCGTACATAGCGTTAGCGTACAAAGGTTTAAGTACATTTAAGATTCGACCGGAGCGAATCTTAAAAGATCCTGATCCGCTTAAGAGTAGGAAATTGCGAAGATTCGTATCGAATCTACAAAGCGGCGAATAGATTCGCTCATCTCTCTCACCTGTCAGGTGCAGTCCTTGTTGTGCCTCCCATAGGTCCAGACCATGAAGTGTCCTTTAAGTCAGCCAGACAGAGACAGCCAGTTGTAGAAGGGTTCCTCAGATGAGGGACCTGAAGTCCTCCTCGCTGCTACTGCTGCTAAATGACATAAGAGGACGCTCCTGCCTCCTGTAGGCCAGGCTGGCTGCCATTGTTGAGCTCCACTGCCCTCTGCTGCTTGAATTTGGACTTGACCGGGTGGTATTGGTCACACTGGTGGACGCTGCTGCCACTTGAGCCTTCACCTTTCCGGATCCTCCTGCCGGGATAGCAGAGGTAAGGGTTTCTGGCTGCAGCGGTTCAGGCAAGGCTGCACCCAAGGTAGAACCGCCAGCTCCCCAGGCTGCTGCTAATGCCATTTTCCACGGTAGCTGGTACTGGATCACCATGGGCTGGAAAGTGAAAGATGAGGTAGTCACTTGACCCAGTTGAAAGGACTGTGTTGGTGGTGGCAATCCAGGAATCAGAGGCTCCGGCTGTGACTGTGGTTTCTCTCTGAAATGGAGGGTGCCATCTGCTGTCTCTTGTAGGCAGCGCACACATCCTGCGGCTGTTGGTTCCTCTGGCCAAACTTCTGCTGGTGATGCAGGGACCAGGGGCTTAAACAATAACATTACCCCTGTAGCAAAGGGGCCTTTCAGGGATGACATGGGGGTATATCAGTGGGGTGTGCCATGGGGGTAGGCTGTGATGGGCTTGGGGCAGGTAAGGCCGTTTAACAGACCCGCGGCCCATGAAGTACTCCTCCCTATCCTCGTCGTTTGCAAGGAAGCCACTGCCTCTCTCCACTGAAAACCAGATGACGGTTCCTTTGCACCTTTCCATTGTAGGGTCTCCCAGCCTCGGATGGTCAAGAACTTCGATAACCCAGTCCTCCACCGCTTTCTTATAGTCCCATAGGGTCTGGACGTGGGCTGTCAGTGATGCAGGCACGATGGGATTCTGCCACATGGAAGGTGTTCTCCTCCTAGGAGGTGGAGTGGATTCTCCAGCCACCTCCGCCGCACCAGCTAGCATGGCGGACACCTCCGGTGCCCGTGCAATTCTCGGGGTCACTTGTGCCACTCTGATCTCTTCAGGACTCTCCGGTGGTTCGGAGTTGGTACCCCACACTATCTCTCCCCACTTTGGACATAGTAGGTGCGCCATGCTATCTTGTTCACCGCTGGTTTGAACTGGAGAGGAGGGCGGAGTAATGAGGGAGGAGTCTTCACTCCCTATACTTGCAAACAGAAAGTTCCCGGTAGGCCGGGATGGTTTTTCCAGCTTCCGAGAGGGGCGTATCTTCACTTTCCCGCTCTTGAGGGGGCATATCGTCATTTTCCAGCTTCAGGGGGCCGGGGGCAAGAAAAATGTGTACGTAGCGTTAGTGTACAAAATTTTAATAACATTTAATATTCGTACAAAGCGAATCTGAAAAAATCTGGATTTGCTTCAGAGAAGAAAATAAGGAGGATTCGTAACGAATATATGAAGCGCCGAATAGATTCGCTCATCTCTACTTGCTAGTATATTTTGATATCTGGCTTGAAAACCTAGGAGATAAGCTCTGTTACTTCTGCATTCTGGTGGAGCCGGGTTACCTCTTTGACCAGTGACCTTCGGAGAGGCTACTACCATCTAGTTCCGGTGTGCGAGTCAGGTCCAGGAAGTAGCGAATAGTGGGGAACGGAGCAGCATCGAAACAGAGGCAGGGGATTGGTGAGGGGAGCAATGCTTATTTTTAACAAATTCTGGTCCTTTGTAGGTTTCACCCTGGATGTAGACAAGCAGGTGTCCATTCTCCGATAGCAACCCGAGCCCTTGATTAACTGACCAGCTCAGCATGGCGACTTATAGTAAATTATAAAAAAGAATTCTGCTTTCTATTCCGTAATGCCACAAAAATCCCCATATTCTTTTATCAGCAAATCTGTTAGTCATGCTTGCTGCATATGCAGCTCTGATTGTTGGCATATTATAATAATTTATGAATCAAAAACACTGTATGCCATCACAATAAAAAAGGGCAGGGATCAAATACATTATAAGCTGCAAAATGCTTTTAGTGCATCTTGTCAATCGCTTGTTCCTCATTAGCAACCATAATTATCTTCTTAAATCACAAAAAGAGTCTATAGATAAACCAATTAGTCTTGCTACACCAATAAAGAGTCTAGTAATGGATCGTTTATCTACAAATGTAGCAGAGCTGAGGTTGTCAATTAAGCAGAAAGTTATCAAGATGCACAAATGAAGTTAAGTGTCTTCAATATACTTTCTCTAGTGAGGATGTTATTATGGTGAAGTGTTCATTTGCCTTACAAAGCCTACTCGTCAATCTGCATAATAGCCCATAAATATTCTTTTCTTGTGTCAAACTTTATTCATTTATTTATTTATTTATTTTTAATCCTTACAACAGAAAAAAATTGTGCCATCCAACCAGGGACAAATATAGGACCTGGACCATCCCCAACAGCTTGTTGTTTGGATATGCAGACCCGAGTGGCATTGCTAGGGTCTATTAAGATTTATGTTCTCCCACTCAAAAAAGTACAGATATTTCAAAGGCAAGATAGCTGAAAGACATCACAGTCCATCTAATATACAAAAATATGCACCAAAACTGTAACCATTTACTTGCTAGTGTTCACTTTAATCTTCATAGAAAACAATGTAATGAAGACTAATATTACGTATCCAGGATTAGTCCATAAAGTGCATAATGTCCACAAAAGTACTTTTACAGTGACAGATTTTAGAGACACAGCATCCGGAGGGGATTAGCATCATGATGCTTGAGAATGGGGGTGGGGTTCTCCCTGAAACGTGGCATTTCACACTGTTTCACACAAGCTAGTCCATTGAAGGAATGTCCATTCCGTGTGTGAGTGTGATCCTCAAGGATTATCATCCTGAACACAGCTGATAAGATCTTCAGCTGAAGCTCTGCAGGAATGGAGTTCATTTGGAGTCAGCTTGAGTAAAGAGAGGACGGAGAAGACAAACTGTGGTAATGAGGGAGTATGGTATTGCAGCCGACTACATACATGTGCTGCTGCTCATTACCTCCACCCCACCAGTCCATCCTCTCTGTACTTCATGTCTCCTCATGAACTAAATTTCTAGAGAAATTCAGAAGATCTTATCAGCTGTATTCAGGATCATAATCCCTCACGAGCAGAGAAGAGGATGAGGCATCTCTATAGCACAGTGTTGTTGTGAGGAATGTGGAATTATAATCTAATGCCAACCATGATCTAATTCCAGCCATTTGCTGTCAGATAGCAGAGGGAGTAAACTCAGCAGGGGTCCGGGCTTCATGCAGGCCACATGTGTACAAAATTACATGTCAATCAGCCACCACAGAGGCCAAGTCATCCTACAGGAAAAACCCTTGGCAGGGGGTGTCAGCTATTACCCAGATCACTCAAATCCCTTAGACATCATGGAACCAGGAGTTCATAAGGAAATATGAATTGCCCGTCCATCACAGGCATAAACCAGTAATATATCTGCGACCCTGGGGCCAAGACAGACATGCCCCTGGTCATAGTTTAGGGGTCGGGTGTCAGGAAGGGGAGATACAAAGATCTCCCAGCAGGAACCTAATAATGGCACGATGTTTGGTCTCCACCTGTAGCCGGAACCAAGGCAGATCTGTTGGTCCCAGAACCATCTCCCTGTGATATTCCGGTCTGGAGCTATGGACTATAATGGGTTTTGACTACCAGGACCAGGAAAGAGGAGTGAACTCCTCCCAGAGGGAGGGAGGGGAGTGACCGACTACAGGTGAAAAGGCCCACACAGGCCAGAGGCCAGCGTCTTTCTCTGAAGGGGGTCACATCGAGTAATGTGTTTGGAGGGACCGTGGACCAACTGCTGACATCACTGCCCCATGTGACTACAGCCAAGCATTACAGCAAACAAGAATTCATCATAACCCAAAGGATTATTCATCCACCTGGTAACTGACTCTTGCTCTGTGTAACTCTGTTTGTATCATACCACCTGTATTTGCACATCCGACCCCTGTATATGTTCTCTGTGTATATCGTGTCTATTGCGCCCTTAAGGCAATTAAATATATAATTTAATCTTGTGCTATCTCAATCACGAATCCCTACGTCCGTGTTTTGGCATCGCTATACGCTACTGCGGGTTGGTTTCTCACCCTATATAATCCCTGTGCCTACGTGGACAGGAGGCGTTTGTGTAAACTGTACCGAGCTGACCATACGAGTTCCTAGGGAGGGTATAACGTCACGTCTTGGAAACCTGTGACGAAACTGTGTCTTGTGAGCTCAACGTAGTTGATGTCAGACGGAGCCGCGAGGTGCGGTATTCATCACAGTTGTGAAGTCACTTGTCCTGCTGTGTGATTAGGACAGGTTTTGTGTGTACTAATAGGATGGCGGCCATTTTATTTCTCCTAATGATTGTTCCCTAGACAAAACGAGCCATTATAACAAATGAAAGCTATTTGGGAATATATTTATATATATTTAAGTAATATTTACATTTTTGTAAAGTTTTTTATTTGTTTTTATTTTATTTGTTTTTTTATTTGGTTATCTTCTAATGACACATTCCTTTTAAGAGAATTTTTAGCAATCATTAATTACATTTAACACTTTAAAGTATAAAATGAGAACCAAGCAAAAACATATTTATTTCTTACTACCTTGGTTTTATCAAACAGAGCGTGGTTATCCAGCATCATCTTTTTCTCCTGGGAAGCATATCTCCGTAAATCTCGTTCAAACTGCTGTTAAGGAAAAACAAAGAACACATTTCATTTTTCTTAAAGCTATTGTACGGCTTATCAGCAGCGGTAATATGATGAGTTCCCACCAAACAAATGTCACAGAATATACAATTTCTGTCTTCACAGCGTTAGAATGTGGGTATTAGGGAAGCGGTTTAGATTATAGATGAGCATATAAACCCGGATTAAATACCATACCTGATAAATTGTCTGAGCTCTGTATTAAAAATAATTGGACTGCAAGGATTAACACTTGACAAGACGATGCGCCTCTTCACTCTTAATTTAGAACATTAAAAAGCAGCAATCGGAGGAGAGCCATGGTTATTTCATGCATTTTAATCCCATCTCATATCTACTTTGTGCATTTTCTACAAGGCTTAGAAATAAATGAGAATTATCCCGATGTGATGTCTTTACTTGGCCAAATACATTTTTTTCAGCATTTCAGCACTATTACTATTTACATGCAAATTTTATTATTTAAGGGTGATATATTTGCCCTAATTGTCCTTTTTTAATGGGATTGCCTCATGAAAAATATTAAAATATTTAAAATTTTTCAGCCCAGAACCTGTATATGAATACTTTTGTAATTGCATGTGAATAAAAAAATTTGTGTCAACGGAGTTATTCAATTATTTGCATGTATACAGTGCCACCTGCTGTTTGCTCTTTTCCTTATTTCTCCGTCCAGCTAAGTAACATCAATGAGGTGGTTGCACATGCATGCTCAGTTCTCTCCTCCAAAAGCCACCAGCTGGATATTCTATTAGAAGGTGTGACAGTTACAAAGAGAGAGCTGCGGCAGATACATGTCACCTGAGAAAGGACATGCCCATTTTTCTGCCAGCTTGAAATAAATCTAGAAAAGCAGTTGAATCAATAAATGTGGAGAGATCTCTGGGTCCATGTAAGGTACATGTTTTTTTTTTACATCAATCATGGGATGACCCGTTTAAAGGGCATCTGTCAGCAAATGTGTACCTATGAAACTGGCTGACCTGTTGCATGTGTACTTGGCAACTGACAGATTCTGTGTTGGTCCCATGCTCATATGTGCCTGCATTGCTGAGAAAAATGAGGTTTTAATGTATGCAAATGAGCCTCTAGGAGCAACCATTGCTCCTAGAAGCTCATTTGCATATCTTAAAACTTAATTTTTCTCAGCAATGCGGTCTCATATGAACATGGGACCAACACAGATGACTTCAGCTGCCAAGTGCACAAGTAACAGTTCAGCTAGTGTCATAGGTACAAACCTGCTGGCAGCTGCCCTTTAAAGAGAGTCTGTCTGCAGATATACAGAAAAGTTCATGTAGTCCCTCTTTGAAGACATAGAGAAAACTATTTATTCTGTATGCAAATTAGATGACAAATGTCCCAAGGACAGTCCCACTCTCAGTAAGTACTCGCTTGCTAAGCCCACCCAACACCTTTGCCTTGATTGGCAGACATTTTATTAGTACTTGGACACTATAAGGAACTGATGTAACACTATTTGGTATATAAACTGTGGATTAAGTAACCATGTTGTTATGCAATGATTAAGGCTTTTAAACTTCATCCAAAACACGTACATCTTTATCCACCTTGTTTTTGTACATGTTTTTAACTAGAAGATGAAATAAAGGCTCATTTTTAAGGAGAAGTGCCAAGGATTTATATTTTCTCTGCATTCTGTGTGTTTGGAGTCGACACAGCTGTTTCTTGTCTGAAAGCACTTCAATTCCGGCCTGCAATGGATTGTTTGGACACGCTCAATGTTTGAAGTCCGTGACCTGTGAATCCCTCCTTCTGTCTGGTATTATACTGACAGTTTTTTCTTATAACAGTAGACATATGCAATCTCTTTTGCCCTCAAGTCAGACTGAATTCTTCATGGAATAAAGGTGCGAGAAAGGTCCATGCTCATATGATATTCAGGATGCCAATTTATGGTTTCGTTTCATGACATCTGGTAACTTTGTACTACCTTGTCATGGAAGCAATCTTCTTGAGATGACCTTGCCAGTATATTGAATTTCCTTCTAGAAGTAGCCTGTAAAAGATTTTCTGACCACAATGTTACCAAAAATGCATGCGACAATACTCAAGATTAAATATTAAGGCGATGGTGCCCAATTTGGGCCAAGTAGATGTCCATCACACCGTTGCAACAGCACTACCATCCTGAACTCTAAACACAAGCTATTACCCATCCATGGATCCGTGTAGGCTATGCCAAAAATTATCGTAATCCCTGGCACCAAGCATTACCTCAGCCTCAATCTACTACTCTCGGTTGCTCGGAGTGGATTTAAGTGTGGTATTTGCTGCTGTACCTACTTCAAGGCTCAATGGGGCATATTAATCAATACAAGTAAACTATTTTTGTGATATCATTGGATTGAATAGAACAGGCTCCCAAATGAACACCATATTTATCAAGCCTCATTTATCTGTTATTGGTCTTGGGAAAAAGAGGAGGAAGGCCTTTTCAAGCCTTTCAAGAAGTATGCTGTCCAACTGCAATCAGTGATGACTATGTAGGAATACAACACTTTGACAAGAAGAATGCTAATTCCCAGTCATCAAGCCATAAACTTCTAGGAAGAATAAAAGAAGAATGTCACAACACAAGAGTTCTAAGAAGAGGTGATGTTCCTAAATTGTTACATTATGGTGAGTACAACTGAATTGGGCATGTCAAGAAAGCTGATGAGGCCTGTTTAATGAGTTCTACTTGAAAATATTTTCCAATACCTAAAAGGCTTGGACGTTATCAAGACAATTGGTTTCTGCTCTTGTATTCCATAATGTGAAGTCTGTTTGTTATATTGAAGTCATAAGAAATGACTAGAGACTAGTTGAGACTACAGAAGTCAACGGTTCTTTTGATGTTGAACTTTGGCGTAATTTTAGCAGGTTGTCCACATCTGGGAGGTTTCTCCACATAGTAAAACCTTTGAAATATAAGAGCAAATTCAAAAACATTGGCTGGAAAATGGAAATGTTTTTGCACTTGCAGCTTTTTCTTATACTTCTGTACCATGTTACACGTGACAACCAAAAGAAGACGGGCCTCTCCAGTAAAGTGCTAACGAGCAAAAATTGCCCACAGGAGGATCAAAAAAAAATATTAAATGAAACACAAATTCACTTTTGGTAGCACTTGGAGATAGCTACAAACTATTATGAAGCCGGCAATGACATAAGGACCTAATATATTTCTCTACTTCTAATTACAATTTTACAAAAATTAAAAAAATGACAAAAAAAACCAAAACATTCATTGAAGACTTGTGTTCCAAGGTGAAAATCTCATTGAAAATGAAATTAATTAGCTGAATATTATAACCTCTTGATATCAGAGAGGCTTGCAGATTCCTGTAGGCAGTCCAGGGAGCAGAAATAGATGTTAATGATGGATGGTGTGTCATGGAGGCTGGGAAATAACTGCAAGACAATGAATTAATGTTTGCTAAGGGAAAATTAAACTTCCTTGATGAAAATAATTATGAAGTTTTTGATGATGGTGATGAGTATATTGTATAGGGGATTAGGCTTTTATTCGCAAAAGGTACTTAAAGTAAATACACCATGCTTGCAAACTTTTGAGAGGCAGCATCTTGGAGCAGAAAAATGTTTTCCTGTCATTGACATCTCCCTTTTATAAGGACATACCACATGTTCCCAAAGGGATACCCTCATTTGTACACCGACTCTCCCCTTTTTGAATGGCACTCAATGCAGATTTGGGGCTGTGTCTGATGATGCAGTATCCAAGAGATTTCTATGGTATAACAACCGTAACTTCAAACTCTTGGGCCCCAATGCACTGGTCTTCTTAAAGGGACCTTTTGGCCTCCTTAGCCTCTGCTCTCCAACCCTATAGGGACAGTAACATCAAGTCACAAATACTCAGGGCTATTGGACAATTTCCAATGAGACATCCTCCACCTATTTGACAAGTCAGTGTTTTTAAGAAAAGACATAATTAGTAAAATGGACCCTCACTTGGAGTTGTGACCTAGCAATGTATTAAAGGTTGGAACTTAGAATGAACATGATTGTGTATGTACATTAGGTCTTAGAAGCAGAAATTAGGAAAGGCTTACTCTTATCTACAGGTATTGAATAAATCTCTCATAGCTGCGGGTTTCACCTCTGGGACACGTTCAACTTTTTTCAAAACTCCCATAGAATTAAACAGAGAGAGAAGCTCATATGTGGCCAACTTTTTTTTTTTTTTTTTTTTTTTACTTCTACTTATTTTCCATTTCCCAAAAACCCTCCCACCTCTGGCACCCTATTTACATATATTCCAAAATCCAACTACTCCATACTTCTTCAAATTTTTGCAATTTGCCCTGTTTAATATACATCATCTTTTCACACATGATTGAAAAATTTGTGTACATGATCCATTTTTGCAATGTTGGCGCTTTGTCTGCAATCCATTCACTTACAATACACTTTCTAGCATAAAACAGCAATTTTTTAACCGCTATTTCCTTATTTCTGTCCTTCCTTAGATCAAGTATACCAAAAATACACGCTCTAATATCCAAAGCCGTATTTACTCCCATACATTTTGATATTGTCTCACTTACCCTCACCCAGTAAGTAATAATATGCCGGCATGTCCAAAGCAAATGCAAATCATCAGCCTCGGGCAAGCCGCATCTTTTACACTTCCCATTTTGTTCCAAATAATATTTTCTCATTTTCTTGGGGGTTATATACAGCCGATGGACTATATTGAATTGTGATGCTCTCTGAATGGCACTATAGGATATTTTTTTAATTTCCTTGTATATATTTTGCCATAGACTAGAATCGTTGGAGTCCAAAACTCCCTCCCATTTGCTTGGAGTCGGAATTGGAAATTTATTTTCTTCCTTACTTCTTATTAATTTATAGAACTTGGAAATTGGCTTCCTTATATTAATGCCTGCTCTTATTATTTCGAAAATTCTGGGTGTGGGGTTAACACCAGTATGGGTTTTTTCCTTCTGTATAGCATGCAACAATTGGAGATAATAAAGGAAATATTTATTTTTTGGGCCGATATCAACACCTAATTCCGTTTGCGACTTAATTTTCTGTTCTCTAAATAATTGACCCCAATAATTTATCCCCAGTTGCTGCCAATAGGTTTTTTCAATGGTGTTTAGTTCTACTAAATATCGATTCCCCCATATTGGTGTAAAACTCATTCCCCCTTTCACCTCGAATATTACTTTTATTTTATTCCACACACGGTCCATTAATTTCCAGGACACTAACTTTTCAAATTTTTGTTCTTTAAATTTCCCCATTTCCAACATTTCGGAGAGACTTTTCTTATCCAACTCTCTGTCCATGGTCCTCATAATTTCACTATTCAGCTGACTTTTTTCCCCGTCCATTATATGCTTAAGCTGTGCGGCCAAAAAGTAAGAAAAACAATCCGGAACGGACCAACCCCCTGCACCCTCCGAATATTTCAGAAATTCTAATTTCATCCTCGGCTGTCTACCCCTCCAAACTAGTTCCCTAAATAAGCTATCAATTAACTTAAAGGTTTTGGATTTAATCATTACCGGGGAGTTATACAAAACATAATTTAACATGGGGAGTAAACACATTTTAATTAACGATATCCTACCTGCCATGGATAAGGGCATTCTCTTCCATATGTGGACTTTTTTCCTGACCTTAGCTACTACCGGAACCACGTTCAGTTCTTCATAGCTTCCCACATTCTTAGCTATATTAATTCCTAAATTGTCCCTCATTTAATATTTATGCGCTAAGAGCTTCCACTTTATATACTTCATATACTACATAGCAGTTATGCTTTTTTACTTTTTTACTTGTTCATTTCATGCTCATTTTATGTCTCATGGCTTATCTAGTGCTGCTGCCATTTTCTGTTTAGTATTTAATTAGCCAGCAGGTAGCTTGCACCTGACTCTCACCTGTAGGAGGTGCTGTCCGTTTTTTGCAATGATAGATAGATAGATAGATAGATAGATAGATAGATAGATATAATATAAGATAGAGTCTTATATTATTTTTTTCTCCGAAAAAAGGGTTAGGGCTTATTATTGGGGTAGGGCTTATTTTGGCACCATCAACAACAATCACACATTTATGCTTGAACAAAAAAATCAAAATGGTTAGGGTTACCATAGTAACCATAACCCTAACTTACCATCACAATTGGTGGTGTAGTGTCAGTGGGTGGCACTCTTTCTCTTATACTCTCTCTTATAGTCAATGGAACTGTGCCCTATCTACTCTCTGCACTTGGGAGATGGAGGCAGGAGGCGAGACCCTGGAGACACTCTGACAGTGGCACCGTGCTCTCTCTATGGTACGGTAACTCAGAAGGCAGGACACGAGAGGCAGTAGACACATCTACAGTAGTGATCTGATAAGTGGATCATGCCTGCTACCGTTCTGTATAAGGCTAGCTACAGTACTGTAACCCTATTTGTGACGTCACCGATGTCATGCGACATAACCTAGTTCTGGAGGAACTAACTGTATCTAGGGCTTATTTTTGGAGTAGGGCTTATATTTAAAGCCTACTCAAAAAATCCTTCAAAATAGCGCTTGTTTCAGGGAAACATGGTAGAGATAGATAGATAGATAGATAGATAGATAGATAGATAGATAGATAGATAGATAGATAATAGATAGTTGAATAATAGATAGATAATAGATAATAAAAGACATAAAAAAGGATCACAGTACAACACTACACCGATTAAAATGAATATTTCACTGATTTTCTTCTCCTCCTCCTGCCCTAAACAAACAGAAGTTATCCTTATTTCGATGTAAATAACTATGGAAATTGATTGTGGAAATCACAATCCGCATGTTCTCCACCGTTCACATATAATATCACTTCTGCTGGCTAATGTTAGTTCTGCCTGCTCTCCTCTAATTGTGGAGTGTATTCTGCTTATTACAGCCTGCACAGTTCTACATCTGTTGAGGGGAGGGGGCAGCTCTGTACATGTGCAGGATTTCATTTTTATGGAGTAAATGATAATAACATTGTGTAAGACAGAGCTCTAGAGGCACATTCCATTTCCTCCTGCAAGAACTTACAATTTAATCAGGGCTTCTTGATGGTAATAGAATGGGGGATATACTGATTGCCTTTGAATTGTGTTTCTAAACAGCTCCTTGTAATAACATAAGACAAAGATGGGTTGCACCAGGTATGTCCTAAATGAAGACATATTTCTTCTACACAGGCAATTTTTCATCTGAAAGTCATTTGTTTAGTCAGTTTCACTTTACATTATATCCTAGGGATTGGGAATGAAAAATACTGTATTTCTTTCTGAAATTTCTTTGATTGGGAATATGTCCAGTAGCAGAATTAAAGGGGGTTAACTGGGCTACAGATATTGATGACCAGTCTTCAGGATAGGTCATCAATAACAATATAAAAGTTTTCTAGATTATGTAGAGCTGTGAAGTGACCCATAAATAAATTTGTGAAGCTCATTTCTACTCAGGTACTTATTGTGGTACCAACCGGTACATGGAAAATTTCACTGTAGAAGAGGAAATAATTGCTCATTAATATGAGCTCGAAATTTCTCTGGTTTTCCACGAGTCCTCCCTGAGGAAGTATTGAATACATTGCAGTCCAACTGAGTGTTTAATATTGGTATACAGGGCAAATAAATCTAGAGTGACCAAAATATAATCGTCTTTCAAGTGTATTGTTGCAGTCGCAGTATTGGTTGTCCAGATCTCTAAAGTAGCTGTTGAGGGAGATGACCTGTTACTCTAAAATGATGTCTAGATTCTAAGGCAGGTTGCTGGAAATTGAATTTATACCTTAAATTATTGGGTCACCATTACCTGAAGGGTTAGCTAATGATTTGTGAAGTTTCAGTAGATGAAAAGATGAAAAAAATGGTTTGGAAGGACTGTTGATCAAAATAAATTTTTGTCATGCTTTTGTTAAAGAAAATCTGTCACCAGGATAATCGCTATTGAAGCAAAACCTTAGCCTAATAGCACTTAGTACCTTATTTCCAGATGTGCCTTTGTTCTAGCAATAGATGTTTTCTATCTCCTGAAAATCCAGTGTACTTGGTATGCAAATGAGCCAGTAAGGTGCCCAGAGGGGAGTCACTCTTGTAGGAAGGAGCCCAGGCATGCCCCCTGCTAGTGCCCAAGCCCGTCCTCATGCTGGGAGCAGGGAAAAGGGAGGCAGAGTAATAGCTTAACTGTGATGTAGGAGGTGTGCCTGGGCTCCTTCCTGCAAGAGTGACGCCCCTCTGGGCACCTTACTGGATCATTTGCATACCAAGATTTTCAGAAAATAGAAAACATCTATTGATGAAACAAAGGCACATCTGGAAATAAGGTACTAAATGCTATTAGGCTAAGGCTTTACTTCAATAGTGATTATCCTGGTGACAGATTTCCTTTAACAGAGAGAGTCAGAAAAAATCATAGTAAAAGGGGTTGTACAGTAATATAATGTTTATATATGGCTTAGGGAGGTTAAAAATAAAAAAAAAAACATACCCACCCTCAGTGATCACCCACCACTGCCACTCTGATTCTGTTTTGGTCTCCACTACTGTCCACTTCCTGGTCGTGATTCTGGTCTCCACTAGTGTTGATCGAGCACTGTGATGCTCGGGTGCTCTGGCCGAACACTAGGTGGTGCTCGAGTGCTCGGCCGAGCACCCAAGTATAATGGAAGTCAATGGGAGAACCCGAGCACTAAACCAGGCACCCCCTGAAGAGGGGAGGATGTCTGGTTGATAGGGAAAGGTCAGAAAATGGTGGAAACACCACTCAAATGGTTTGGGAACAGCATGGGGAGGATGTCTGAATGCATCTTGTACTCCAAAGTCGCTGCTATTAATGATGTTGTCCGAGTATTACGCCACTTTTACGGAAGGACAAGAATACCACCAAAAAACGAAGATAACATTGATTTTAGAGGAAATATTGTTAGGAAACATAGATTTATTTGTACGTAAAGCGCAAGTGCTGCCAAAAATTACAAGGAAGAGGCACTCCGATACAACTGGTATATTACATAAAGGAGGGCCTCATTCACATTGTGGTACAATTGTTCATGTCGTGGGACTCCAACACTCATAAAGCCTATGCACAAAGTGAAAGGGCTGCCAAAAATTACAAGGAACAGGCACTCCAATACACCCTTTATTACACATAAAGGAGGGCATCATACACACCCTTGAAAAATTATGACTGATGGCCTGCTGGTGACTGTTTAAAACATTAGGGGTGAGTGCCTGCTGCAGAGCTGACCGTCTAAAACATTATCATTGAGGGCCTGCTGGTGAGCTGACCGTCAAAAACATTATGCTTGAGGGCCTGCTGGTGAGCTGACCATCTAAAACATTATGGTTCAGGGCAGACAGTCTAAAACATTATGGTTCAAGGCCTGCTGGTGAGCTGACCATATAAAACATTATGGTTCAGGGCCTGCTGGTGAACGTCGAGCCTAATAAACAGTTTCATATGATGTAGGATGAGGAGGCAGAGGACGAGAAGAGGAAGGGGTACATGGGAATACAGTGTATTCAATACACCCTAAAAGCCACATTTAAGGTTCCTTCATGTTAAGCCGCTTTCCTCTGGTGGGGTAGAGAAGTCAGGGGCAATCCAGGCCTTGTTCATTTTGATAAGCGTCAACCTGTCAGCATTTTCAGTTGACAGGCGGATGCGCTTATCAGTTATTATGCCCCCAGTGGCACTAAATACCCGCTCCGACAAAACGCTGGCGGCAGGGCAGGCCAGCACCTCCAAGGCGTAGAGCGCCAGTTCGTGCCACATGTCCAGCTTAGACACCCAATAATTATAAGGCACAGAGGGATCGCTGAGGACGTTGACACGGTTAGCTAGTTACTCTTTCACCATCTTCCAAAACTTTTCCCTCCTTGTGACACTAGGCCGCTTATGAGGCTGAGGGTGCTGGCGGGGTGTCATGAAACTGTCTCAGGCCTTGGAGAGTTTCACCCTGCCTTTGTTGGAACTGCTGTGTGTTCCCGTCGTCTCCCCTCCTTGGGTGGCCAAGGAACTACGTACTCTGCCGCCAGTGTTGTCAGCTGGAAATTTTTGAAGCAATTTTTCTACAAGGGCCTTCTGGTATTGCACCATTTTGCTAGTCCTCTCCACCAGAGGAATAAGAGATGAGAAGTTCTCTTTGTAGCGGGGGTCAAGAAGGGTGAACAACCAGTAATCGGTGTTGGCTAAAATGCGTATAACGCGAGGGTCACGGGAAAGGCAGCATAGCATGAAGTCAGCCATGTGTGCCAGAGTCCCAACAGACAAGGCTTCGCTCTCCTCACCAGGAGGATGACTCTCAATCTCCTCCTCCTCCTCCTCTTCCTCCTCTTTGGCCCATCCACGCCGAAGAAATGGTGTAAACATGCTATGGGTACTACCCTCTGTATCGGTGGCAACCGTCTTCTGCTCCTCCTCCAATTTGCGCTGAGATAATGAACCGAGGGTGGTCTGGCTATCACCCTGTGTAGGGTCTTCCCCCATTTCCACCTCTTCCACACGCAAAGCGTCCGCCTTTATTGTGAGCAGTGAGCTTTTTAGTAGACACAGAAGTGGGATGGTTACGCTGATAATTGCATTATCGCCGCTCACCATCTCTGTTGATTCATCAAAGGTGCGTAAAACCTCACAGAGGTCAGACATCAATACCCACTCGTCGCTTGTGAAGAGTAATTGCATTTGTCAAGGCACGGGTTATGTTTCGGGACACATGCTGGTGTAAGGCGTGGATGGCACACCGGAAATAATTGTGGCGGCTGGGTACTGCGTAACGAGGGACAGCTGCTGCCATCAGGCTGCAAAAAGCCTCGGTGTCCACCAGCCTAAACGGCAACATTTCCAAGGCCAGCAATTTGGAAAGTTGCGCGTTTAGTGCTATGGCCTGTGGGTGGGTGGCAGGGTATTTGCGCTTGCGTTCAAATGCCTGGGGTAAGGACATTTGAACGCTGCACTGGGACACTGAAGTAGACGTGCCTTTGCTAATGGTTCTTGTGAAGGTCCAGGTGCAGGGCAGGAGGCATTTGGGCTTGCGTCTTGGACAGCACGTAACAGAGGGGAAGAGGAGGCAGTGGTGTGACCTGCAGACACAGATCGTGGACCCATGTGTTCGGCCCACCTATTAGGGTGCTTTGCTGCCATGTGGCGACCATGCTGGTGGTGGTCAGGTTGCTGGTGTTTACGCCCCTGCTCATCTTGGTACGGCACAGGTTGCAAATTACAATTCGTTTATCGTCAGCATTTTCCTCAAAAAAGCGACAGACTGCGGAACACCTAACCCTTGGCAAAGGAGATTTCCGCAACAGGCTGCTCCGGGGAACAGTTGCGGGCCTGGTTTACGTGGCCTGTCTTCTCCCTTTTGCCACCCCACTGCCTCTTCCAGCCTGTTGCGGTGCTGCGGATCCCTCCCCCTCTGTACTGCTGTCCTCGCTCGGCTTGCCATCTTCCCAGGTCCACCACCTCCTCTTCCACTTCCTCACTCTGGTCCTCCTCCTGACATGGTAAACTAACAAGAACCTGACTTAACTGCGTCTCATCATAAACCTCTTGAGGCACTAAGTGCCCTTGACTTATTGGCAACTGTGTCTCATCATCATCATCCACCTCATCAGACACTAATTACCGTTCCCCACCGTCATCTTCTTTAGACTGTAGATGCTCATGAATTTGCTCCTATCCCTCTTCAAGCGGGCTTGGCGAGAGGCCCAAATCAAGGAACGGCGATAAAAAAAGCTCCTTGGAAAAAGCTCCATCCGAGTGTGGGATCACTTATTTGTCCAGACTCTGCATGGTGGGAGGAAGGAGGATCAGGGTGAGGATGTGGTTGACCAGACTCTTGGCTACTGAGACTGGAATTTGTGGAAGAGAGGGTGGTGCTTAACCGACTGGAAGAATTATCTGCTGCAATCCAACCGACTACCTGGTCGCACTGGTCTGGTGTCAGGAGTGGTGTCTTGCGCCGCCCTGCAAACTGTGACATTATGCTAGGAGTTTTGGATGACTTTTTCTTGGGCTCTGCCAGCAGGCACAGTTTCACCGCGCCCAGAGCCATGGCCTCTGCGTGCACCATCAGTAGCACGTCCACTTCCCTGTCCCTTACTGCTCGCTTTGCGCATATTAAATGATATATATGCAAGTTTGTCACAAGTACAGTAGCGCAGATTATGTTAAAGTGTATGAGCAGAAAAAATAGCAACGGATGTCAGGAATATAGGATACAGTCACGTTATAATGCAGACGCAACACAGATAATGTTGCCTTGATTAACGGCAGAAAAAATAGCAACGGATGTCAGGTATATAGGATACAGTCACATTATAATTATAATGCAGATACAACACAGATAATGTCGCCTTGATTAACGGCAGAAAAAATAGCAACGGATGTCAGGTATACAGGATACAGTCACGTTATAATGCAGAAACAACACAGATAATGCCGCCTTGATTAACAGCAGAAAAAATAGCAACGGATGTCAGGTATATATTATACAGTCACGTTATAATGCAGACGCAACACAGATAATGTCGCCTTGATTAACGGCAGAAAAAATAGCAACGGATGTCAAGTATATAGGATACATTCACGTTATAATGCAGACGCAACACAGATAATGTTGCCTTGATTAATGGTAGAAAAAATATCAACGGATGTCAGGTATATAGGATACAGTCACGTTATAATGCAAACACAACACAGATAATGTCGCCTTGATTAACGGCAGAAAAAATATCAACGGATGTCAGGTATATAGAATACAGACACGTTATAATGCAGATGCTGCGCAGGTGGTGCTTAGGTCAGGCAACCTTGCGCAATTTTTGTCACCCCCCAAAAAATATATATTGTAGCCAGATATAATAGCCCTTAAAAGGGCTTTTGGGTCTTTGAAACAGAAAAACTAGCTCTGCCTAGCGATTTTCTATCCCTACACTATCTGTCTCTCCTTGCAGCAGCTCTCCCTGACTCCGTCTGAGACGCGTTCCCGGCCAGCCAATCAGTGTAATGCCAGTAGCCAACATGGCTACTGGCATTACAGTGAATGCCAGTACCTCCCTGCACACTAATTGGCTAATTAGCGTGCGGGGAGGGGACTCGAGCATGGTGTCATGCTCGGCCGAATACGATATTGAGCATGCTCGCTCATCACTAGTCTCCACCTCTGTCCACTTCCTGGTCCTGACTCTGGTCTTCACTGCTGTCCACTTTCTGGTACTGACTCCAGTCTCCAGTGCTCTTCACTTCCTGATTCCGGTCTTCACTGCTGTCCACTTTCTGGTCCTGACTCCAGTCTCCACTGCTCTCCACTTACTGGTCCTAACTCTGCTCTCCACTGCTGTCCACTTTTTGGTCCTAACTTCAGTCTCCACTGCTCTCCACGTCCTGGTCAAGGCTCAACACAATAGAAATGCCAAGAAAGGCCAACATTAACAGTGCAGTTATTGGGTAAGCAGGCCTTTCCTGGCATTTTCAGTGGAGAGCAGCATTTCAGCAGAAGCTATAGGGGATTGTTTAGGAGTAAGTATGGCTTATTTTTACTTTTAACCCACCCCTGTGAGCCATATATTAAAAAATGACTAGTGCTCGACAACCATTTTAATCATGGAAGAGTTTTCTTCTATACTTTGGGAAACTGGGCTCCCTTGACCCTTCATTAATACTTTTGGACAGGTCAGTTTTGGCCTTCCTTTATGAATTCACTGTAGTTCTGCAGCACCATTCCACCCCCTATATCAGCTGATTGAATAACTACTGTATGTAGCGCTAATGCTGTAGAGATTTAATAGCTTGTAGCTCAGGTTTGCTGAGATTTTTCCTCATCCTTGAGTCATGAGTGAATTGGGTCATATTCATCAATGTTCCTGTTAACAGCAAAAATATAACGTTTACTGCAACTGTAATGTTGACTTTGAAATAAACTAAAGTTGCAGGTAGCAAGTGAGAGGTTAGTCCTCATGCTGTAGCAAAGTGACCTCAGGGCTAATGACATTTTTTTTTTATTTGATAGTACTGTGTATACTCACTCTATGCATAACTCAAAGTGTGTGGTGAAAATATTACTGAAAGATCATCTTATCAGTTACGAGTACCATCACATAAACATGTATAGAAGGGTTACAACCTCAAAGAGATTACTTATACCATTCAATTACTGATCATGGTTGTTCTTAATTCAGCTGCATAATTTGCACCAATTTGATGCCTCCAGGTGGACATAATGAAATACAGTTTTATATCTTACCGGAGAGCCTGTCCATCCAAGGAGTGCAAAGGCGTATTGTTCTTGTGGAGGTATTACCAAATCAACCCGAATAGCCTTCCAGTCTCTAGGATCGGTATCTTCAGGCTCTGTCCAGCCAACATCTCCTGGCATTTGAGCCTTAACTTCCTTTTTCAAAAGTTTCAGTATTATAAAACTCTTCTGATAATGATCAAGAGCATCCACTCTCCTGCTAGGGAGCTTTGTGTCATCAAATGTTGATTCAATTATATCATAAAAGAGAAGACGACCCTTGGAAAAAAAATTAGTTCACAGAAATTTAATTGTGCATGGCAGCTTACTGCTAAAAGTAGGGAAAGAGAACAGGTGAAACCTAACGTGAGATTTTGCTTCTATTTTGTTCTTCTTTGCTGTTTTTGTTATTTCACATTATTTTCTCCATTAACCTACATTACATAGCTGCTTCCAAGCTTCTGCTGCTCCCAAGATATAGTATACGACCTAATAGCTTAAAGTTCTATTCTGGTTAGAGAAAGTCATTAGGATAGGGGATAACTATTAGATCGCTGGGGATCCTACTGCTGGGACCCCCAGTGATCATTACAACAGGGGTCCCATACCACGTACAGCCTCCGTGAAATGGAGGAAGCAGTTGGTCGTAAATGCACACTTAGTGGTCCATATAAGTTTTCCGCAGCCTGAGGCGAAAACTGAAATGACGCCCCACCCCCCACCCCCACCCCATGCCAAATTCTCGACCTAACCCCTTCCCTCCAGCCTTACTGTTAAAGGCATACTTAGAGAACATTACGTATAGTGCTACAAAACATACTGGTTAATATAGCGATACAGTTGAATATGCAGAGATGAACACTTCCACAATGAAAACACTCATTGCCCAAGACCTTTCTGCTGCTCCCCACATGTACCTATCTGGTGCTGCCTGAGGCAATTGCCTCACCTAGTCTCATTGGTGGTGCACCCCTGCCGGAGACAGTTGGTAGCTTCACAGACAGCTCAGATTGATTTTTAACCACCTCACGTCCGCCCATAGTATATAAACGTCCGTGAAGTGGTTGTCTATTTCTGAATGGACGTTTCTGAACGTCCATTCAGAAATAGCAGCTGCACGCTAATCGTGCAGCTGCACAGTGGGGTACCTGCTGTCAGTGACAGCAGGGTACCCCAAAGAGAAGGCAGGGACCGTTCCCAGGGGTCCCTGCCTTGTAGATCGCTGTATACACAGAGCTCACCGAGTGCTGTGTATAGAGAGCAGGAAGCACTATTGCGCTTCCTGTTCCGGCCCGGCGGTCACGTGATCCCTGGGGCCGGGAGCGTGCAGGAGCTGCCGGGTCTCTCATAGACCCGATCAGCCCTGCACTGAGGCTGTACACCATAGTATTATGCTGTACAGCCTCTCTGGGGATGTATTTCCCCTGTAACTGGGGCTACTATGTCAGCCCCAGTTACAGGAGAAATCAAGTGTAAAAATAAATAAATAAGTGAAGTTAAATGTCCCCCTGAGGTCTTGTATGACCTTATGGGGGACACAAAGTGTAAAATAAAAAATAAAAAAATAATTAAAAAATAGAGTATTATATAAAAAAAAAATCACATATAAAAAAAATAATTTTCCCCCAAATATGTCATTAAAAAAATGTTACAAGTAAAAATAAATAAATAAAATAGACATATTTGGTATCACCGCGTCCAAAACGACCTGCTCTATAAAAATATCACATGATTTACCCCATCAAGTGAACTGCGTAAAAAAAATCTAATAAAAATTATGCCAAAACAGCTCTTTTTTGTTGCCTCACCTACCAAAAAACATAATATCAAACAATCAAAAAGTCGTATGCATCCCAAAATGATATCAATAAAAACGTCACCTCATCCCGCAAAAAATGAGCCCCCACACAAGATAATAGCCAGAAAAATGAAAAAAAAAATGGCTCTTAAAAAATTGCAACACAAAAACATGATTTTTTTCTAAAAATGCTCTTATTGTGTAAAACGCAAAAAAAAATAAATAAAAAATAGACATATTTGGTATTGTTGCGTCCGTAACAACTGGCTCTACAAAAATATCACATGATCTACTCCATCAAGTGAACGGTGTAAAAAAAATATAGAAAAATGCCCATAAACTGCTTTTTTTTTTTTAGTTAACCTCCCAAAAAATTAGATTAAAAAGTGATCAGAAAGCCGGATGTAACCCAAAATGGTGCCAATAAAAAGCACAGCTTGTCCCACAAAAAATAAGACCTCACGCAGTTCAGTCCACAAAAAAATTAAAAAGTTATCGCTCCTAAAAACCATGACAAAAAATTCCATGTTAGAAAATCAGATGCTGCTCCTCCCCTTCTGAGCCCTGGCGTATCCCCAAATAACAGTTTACGACCACATGTAGGGTGTTTCTGCAAACTGCAGAATCGGGGTAATAAATATTGAGTTTTGTTTTGTTGTTAACCCTTGATGTGTTACAGGAAAAAAATTATTAAAATAGAAAATCTGCAAAAAAAGTGAAATTTTGAAATTTCACATCTATTTTGCTTTAATTCCTGTGGCATACTTAAAGGGATAACAACATTTCTAAAACCAATTTTGAATAGTTTGAGGGGTGTAATTTCTAAAATGGGGTAATTTATGGGTGGATTTTATTATGTAAGCCTCACAAACTGACTTCAGAACTGAACTGGTCCTTAAAAAAGTTGATTTTGCAAATTTGCAAAAATTGCGTCTAGAATTCTAAACCTTCTACTGTCCTAAAAAAATAAAATGACACTACCAAAATGATGCCAACATAAAGTAGACATATGGGGAATGTAAATTAAAAAGGATTTTATGAGGTATCACTATCTGTCTTAAAAGCAGAGAGATTCAAATTTAGAAAACAGTGAATTTTTTCAAATTTTCCTTAACTTTTGGATTTTTTTATAAATAAAATTAAAACTTATCGACTCAAATTTACCATTAACTTGAAGTACAATGTGTCACGAGAAAACAATCTCAGAATCGCTTGGATAAGTAAAAGCGTTCCAAAGTTATTACCACATGAAGTCACACATGTCAGATTTGCAAAATTAGGCCTGGTCAGGAAGGGGGTAAATGGCCCAGATGGGAAGTGGTTAAACTGAACACGTTTAAGTCACATGGGTTAAATGTGGATTTTAAACTTGGGGTGTATGACTAGTGGGGCGTCCCCCGACGGTCTATGTATGGTCCTCTTCCTAGTCCTCTGAGCCATTAGGATGTAATCTATCATGCCATGTCCTCATTGTTCATTTCTCATGTTTATTTTATTTTTTTTCCATTTTGAATCAGTGACAAGTTCTGTAGACAACACCATCAGATGGGTTCCTGTTTTTGTATTGACTGTTACAATACCCTTTTTATTCTTTTCCGGACCATGTGCCACCTGGCCCAGGAGTGGTTTCATTCACATCTTTCTTCTCTTTATCATCTTAGCGGTGTTGCCATGCACCCGTTGTGGGGACATGTAAATGTGCCCTCCCACCAGACTGGATTATGGTCACTAGTGTCATGAGGCAATCTGCTCAGTGTCTCTTTCGGCTCCTCACTGCCAATTAAACATGGGCCTATACTTGATAGGTGGCTATGGTTCCTATGACCACCTTTTATGCTGTAGGACAAAGGGAGAATAGTGGGTTTTGCACCCCACACTTCTCTTCACCCACACCGGCACCTGTTGTCATTTCTGCGGCACCCCGCTCATGGTGTTCTCCATGGCAACCCTCTAATCCTAACCTCCGCTTCTGTCCCTCTGTAATTCATAGGTGATGGTCTCGTTTTGGACTAACGTTATTGGTTACAGTCACCATGGACACCACTTCTTGGATACCCTTGTGATGCGCCAGGTAACCCCGTGCATGTGCGGTGGGTTGGTGACGCGCCTGGCGCACCATCTTACGCTCTGGCATAACCCGCGCATGCACAAGGCGATACACTACACTACGAGCTTAGGGGTCTTTTACTATACTGAAATATGCCTAAATTAGTTGCTCTGCTATCTGCTACTTCTACTCATGGCAGGTCTAAAATTGTGGGCGTGGCGTGGATGAGGAAGTGCCGGTAGGCCCGTCTCATTCATCATTTTCTATGCCTGTTTTAGGCATAGAAAATGGTCTAAATGTAAGACAGCAAGGAAGCTGTCTTACATTTAGAACTAGCGCTGGATGGGCCAAAGTTATGGAGAGGCCTGCACCTCTTGATAACTTCAGTGGATCCTCTGCCAGCACAGGGCCTTTTATAAGACCAGCATCTAAAACGTCGGTCTTAATAAATGTGCCTCTTAGTCTATGGAAACCACATGGTGAAACTTTGATGTATGTATATTGCCTTTCTATTCACTATGTAATCATGTTAGGCTGCTGATTACATCATCTTGCCTCAGATTAATTGTTTTTATAAACTGATATGCATATTTCACTGTTTTTAGCATGACCCTATGGGAATCATGTACGTATTAATCACGTCCTTCACGATTTATTGTTATGATCTGGATTATGCATTTCTTTTGATTTTTTTTGTACACAATTATTATATGACCTATTAATCATGTGATCACTGTGCTGCCTCATCTTTCGCTTGTTGGATAATCAGTGGACCACTTGCCCAGGGCCCCTGAATGATTGCACCCTTTTCCTTATTGACTCTGCTGCTGTTTTTTCTTGATAGATAGATAAATAGATAGTTTGGATGTCTTACCTGATTTTTTAGTACATTGATGGTTTTGTGCAAAATATTTGTCTCAGCTCCTCTTCTAGGACATGTAATTAAGAGATCCACATCGTGGCCAACATCCTTACCCCTGTTGATTGAAGGGAACAATTAATTCCTCTATTACAAATATTTTGTCATGTTTAATTGTATGAAGTGCATTTCCATATGTATTATTTCATATGTAACATGATGAATTGAATGAAAATGCTGAAGTAAAAATTTAACTCTGTAAAAACAAGCTTTGCTGACACATACCTTTCCAAGGTTCTTGTTCCTGCACTTCTCTCCCTTTTCTTGACTTTGTTAAGTTTCTCTTACAAGGGCCAATTATTGGGAACAAGTGTTTGTAGGAATACTCGTTCCTGACAATTGGTCCATGTACAGTTGGTGCAATCACCTGATGAATGAGCTCATGTGAAATCATAGTTGATATGGACACCAAAATTATATTTCCTGGGCAGCAGATTGTCCTGTGTACTCAGGGATCTGCTGCTCAGAAACAATCGTTCTTTATGGAATGGCTAATTGCAGTAGTGGTCCCTTGTCTTCATACAGTGGGGGTTATTACTTCATGTAGAATCATCATTCATCTCTGCTGGTGAGCAGGCAATTATTGGGAATAAATGGTTCATTCTTGATAATCCCCTAATCAGTCAGCTCATGTCATGGCCTTTATTTCCTGAATGATTGGTTTCATCCTGAATGGTTTTATTAACCAGACAGCCCCTGTGTCAATAGATTGTGCACACAGACAGTACATGCCAAGTACCCTGATGCCAAGGCCGAAGAGGACTTTGTAACACCCTAGTGCACTTATCCTAAAAAGCCTATTCATCAATAACATACACTGCGGTGAAGGAGAACTTGGCAAATGCAGAACAAAGCAATAAATCAGATCCCATAGTGGTCTTCTTCAGCTCTCATTAACCTTTTCTACCGTTGATTTTATTAACATGTATAAATACATGTGTGATTAATCCAAGGATCTGGCACAACCTATTTTATTCCAAACATGTTACAAAGCGCTAGGGAACATTCTTTATGTTTGGAGGACAGGTGATTTCAATATGAGAAAGGATTCTTTACAGTAAAGGGCCCTTTACATGGGCCGACAATTGAACAGATTACTAGTAATGCTTGTTACCGATGATCTGGCAGTGTAAATGTACCGTCGGTTACCCGATGAAGAGGCAAAACGCTCGTTCATCGGGTAATTGTATCTTTTGTGCAGCACAAAAGATCATTGTTTACCAGTGGTAGATCATGCTGTGTAACCACAATCTGCAGCCAGGAAACAACGAGACAGTAGCAGCATTAGCGATCGCTCTCCCGCCTACTCTGGAGGAGATCGCTGCATGTAAATGCCCCGGACTCCTCCGCTAGCAATCAACTGATTGTCAGGAAGCAACATTTCCTTCTGCTAGATCGTCATCCGTGTAAAGAGATTTTTAGTTAAAGAGGACCTTTCACCGCTCCTGACATGCCTATTTCAATAGCTTCATGCACTCCCCATGTAATAACAATTCTGCAGCATCTATTCTTATAACTCTATGTTATGCCATTCCTTTATTATTTCTATTAGAAGTTATGAATGAATTGCTAGCAGTCTGCAGTAAGGGTACAGAGGGGAGGTAACTAGAGATGAGCGAATCTATTTGTCGATTCGTATCGAATCTTGGAAATTTTTAGCTGCGAAGCGAATCCGAATATTAGGTGATTCACTTCGGCTTTGTACGCATTTGCTATGTAGTTGTCCTATAAATTATACGCTTTTGCTATGTATAAGTTACTCTATACGCTGTTGCGTACTAATTCAATTCATTAGCGAAATTTTACTATTAGTTTGTTTATTGTGCGCAAAAGCCCGGAAAGAAAGAGGTCACCTGACCTAGTGGGCAGGGCTTGCACTGATTGTCTCAGGCTCGGTAAGCCAGTGACGCATCACTTCTGCTGCGACTGCTGAGACGAGCAGAAGCACTGTGTGTGAAGTTCTGAGACTCTGAGACCTGTTTTGTGAAAATTGGGGTGTAATTGCTCTGGGAATCCATATTACACATATCAGGGATACTGCAGGGCAAGTGCAGGGCCAGTTCAGGGCTAGTAATTAATCAGGCAGGGAGAGAGAGACAGGGAGAGATAGGGAGAGACAGGGACAGAGACCAGCTGCAGGGCCACAGAGTGAACTGAAAAATCTCTGTAATGGATAAGCAAAAGGGGTGCAGTTCCAGGCAGACCTCGAGCTCTAAAAAAAAGGAGAAGGTGGCACAGGGCAGAAGTGCCAAAGGACCTGTAGCCAGAGCTTCTACTTGTAGTATTCGCAATACTTGGCCGTTGTTCCACCAGGCTAATCCACCAAGGTGCAAAAGTGGAGTGGAGGAGAAAGTGGATGAGGTAGTGGAGTGGATGGCACGCTCATCTTAGTCTCAGCCGGATGATCTGCTGATACAGTATCCATATGAAGCCAGGGGCCATATAATTACGTATATTTTGTACACAAATTCAACTAATCTATTCGTCGAATATACGAATCTTAGGAAAAGTTCGGCGAATAAAATTTTGCATGATTTGCTCATCTCTAGAGGTAACCAGTTGGGGATGTGTACCTGCACAGACTCACTGTAGCCAATCAGTGCTGCCATTTTCAGGCTTTCAGAGATTTTCAGAGCCATAAGAATATATGCTCCAGAATTGTTACTACATTAAAACAGACATGAAGCTATTAAAACAGGTATGTCAGGAGTGGTGAAAGGTCCTCTTTAAAGAGAATCTGTCATCCACATGACAGTATCAAACTGTGCTCATCTAAGAGTGTTACACAGTGCCTGAATAACACCATGACAGCCACATGATGGGGCTGAGGTGGTTTAGCTTTGTAAATGATGGAGACTCTGGACCAACTGCACTTTTGGTTGAATCTACAGTATAATTTCTTGCAGTGCAGTGAATTTCTTGCATATTGTTATCATTTCTAATTACAGTATTGACTATAATTTGTTACATATTTTACACTTGGATATTAATGCTGCATCTGTTTTACTGAACTGCACTTAAACCATTTATTTATTCATTTTTACAGCGCCAACTTATTCCACAGCTCTGTATAAATGAATGACTAAATAAACGGTCTTTAGCAGTGATGTAGCTGATGTGACCACGTCACCGCTTTAGTCAATAACTGGCTGCAGCAGAGCATGTGACCATGCCCATGCTGCGGCAGACGTCAACGCTGCGGGGACCAGAACAAGGACACATCGGAGGGAGCGCGGGGGAACAGAGCGGCAGGGAGCAGGTAAGTATGAACCTTCTGTTCCGAGAGGCAGGTGGCTGGCACTTGATAAAATTTCATTATTCCAGGAGAACCCCTTTAAGCTTATTTAAACAGAACCTGTTACATTGAACATGGTGTCTGATCTGCAGGCACAGGTTATAAAGCAGGAGATGTGTAGCATATTGACATATAGTTCTATGGGAACAGATTCAGAATACCTTGCAATTTATTAATTTAACCCCTTTCAGTCCTGGATAATTCTCTATACAACTACATTCAGGGTGGACTTATGCACGAGCAGCCACGCTATTACGATGCAGTCAGGAGCTGTGCCCACGCATTAGTTGCAGGTGCCAGCTGTATTACACTGGCTCTAATAACTGGGACATGAGATAACTAAGATCTTACCCCTTAGATGCTGCACTTACAGCTGACTGTGGCATCTAAGTTGTTAAAGGGAGGTATGTAGAATACGTCAGAGCCTCGGTAGAATACGTCAGAACAATGGTATATGTCAGAGAATACTACGTGAGGTTCTGATGAGATGCGAACAGAGTTTTCTGGTTTAAGAATATTGATTATCAAAATCAGATTGGCACCCCCCACCGATCACCAGTCGTGAGAGCACTGTGACCTATTGGGCGCATCTGCCTGCACACTGTCTACTTAGTAGAAGCAGTGCAGGACATGGAGCTTCCTTCCAGGAGCATCCTCAGCCCCTTCAAACAGCTGATTAGCAGGGGTGCCCCCCTAATCTGATACTGACAGCCTATACTGACTCCTTTAAAGGGGTTGTCCAATGAAAAATATGTTACAGTTTTCAAACCAGCACCTGGATCTGAATACTTTTGTAATTACATATTAAATTAAATACTTAGCATAGCCACTGAGTCATTCAATAAAATGTATCTGTATAGCGCCACCTGCTGTTTGTTTTTTTTCTTATTTCTTTGACCTGCTCACTATGAAGGCTGCACATGCTCAGTTTCATCCATCAACTGCCTCCTGAGCTGTGATAGAGTTGAGACACACCCCCTGAGCTGCAGCAGAAAAGACACTCCCCTTGAGCTGTCAGATTAATTTAAATTTAGCAGAGCAATTAATGGGAAGATCTCTGGATCCATGTGAGGTGCAGGGCTGGTTCTACCTGTGTTGGAAAGAGATTGTTATGTACTATATAAGATGTCTTATTTGATCATTTCTTTACATTAGTGATGGGATAACCCCTTTAAGAAAAAATTTTATAATTTTATATTTATAATCCAGAATAATTCAAATTAGGTGACAACTATCTTAGATTATAAGACAATCCAGTGATTTCAGTGACAAGGGCGTCATTGACCGCAATGAAAAATGACTACAAATAAAAATGAAATAACGAAACACTAAGGAAATTATGACTTAATTTAAATTTATTGCTAACAGACCATTCATGGGTAATAGAGTATGGCATCAGAAGGCAATGTGACATTCCTGAACAGAGATTCCTGGGGGATTTTTTTTTCTTAAAAACATGTGCTTCAACTGGGAAGAGGATCAGCATCATCGCCTTTAGATGCCCATTTTCAAATCAGATTCACTCGAGTGCAGATCATTTGCTCCGGTACCATCTGAAAATAATTAGAATATGCTATTTCTGTCAGAAGCCTGTTTGTGGGATTTTTTTTTTTTTGTACGTACAATTATTTTCAAGCATGATATGAATGCAAAATAGACCTCATTTAGCATTTCTAAAAAGAATTTCCTGCTGGGATGATAATGTAGTAGAGGATATCGGCATCCTGTACAAGGCTAATGGTTTATAGCCGCAGTTATAGCCACAAGAAGGTTATAGAGTACAGGGTAGAGATTACTGATATGGTGAAAAGATGGAGAAAGAGCAAGGGGTTATACACAGAGCATGTGGAAACAAAGGGTTAAAGATAGGAAACAATCAGATTTCTCTCTTTCTCAAAACAGGAAAACTCACACATGCACACTTAGGCTACATGCACATGAATGTTAAAAATGGCCATTTTTAGCACCAATTAAAGTCTATGGGGCTATTTACATGGCCTTTTTATTAACGGTCAGTGAATAGCGGCCAGACGGACCCCACTGAAATCAATGGGACCGTTTTTAATGGCCATTAAAAACGGGTATGCTAGTTCATTATGGCCTTTTAGGAGTTAAATAAAATCACGCACCTCATTCACTTGCATGCGTAGAGGCAGTCACTCTATTCTGGAAGGACCAGCGCTCAACGTGATGATGTCACCACGTGATCATGCTTGGAGCATGCAGTGATATCATTACACTGAGTGCAGGTTCTTCACAATCAAGAGAGGAGCGACTGCCTCTGCATGTGCAAATGGATGAGGTGAGGTAAAAAAAAATGACAGCTGAGGACCACTATGGGGGACATTGGGGGCCACTATGGGGGACATTGGGGGCCTCTTTGGGGGACGTTATGGGCCACTAAAAAAACAATTACAGCTGAGGACCCCTATAGGGGAACATTGGGGGCCTCTCTGGGGGACATTATGGGCCGCTATGGGGACATTATTACAGCTGGGGTCACTATGGGGGACATTATTACTGGTGGGGGACATTATGTATACTGCAGAGGTTGGGATTTTATTAAAAAAAAAACAATGAAATTCATCCATATTTAATGATCATGAAAGGCGGATGAAAAACGGCCATTAAAACTTACAGACGATGCACAATTGGTTGAAAAATAGCCATGAAAAACTGTGTCCGTTTTTAACAGTCATTTTGTTTCCACTATTGTGTGCATGTAGTATGGAGAGAACCTGCAGCTGCATCCCTCTCCTCTCTGTTTATCATTTACTATATTATGAGAGATGGATTAGTTAAAGGGATGTGACCATTTGTCATGACGTAAGGGGAGCCAACTTGGAGGTGCCATAGATTTCAGTTTAGGCACATGGACTGCTGAAGGTTGCAATTACTTTATGACGAGGCCTGTGCTTTGACATGAATTAGGCCCCTCCTCTGGCAACACTGGGGATATCAATAGCAGCATGGCATGTGCAGGCCTTGATAAATCTCGTCCTTTAGGCATCATGCACACGGCCATATTATCTGTCTGCATCTGATCAGCATTTTTTGTGGATCGGATGTGGACCATTCATTTCAACGGGGCCGCAAAAGATATGGACAACGCACCATGTGCTGTCCACATCTGCATGTTCGTTTTGCAGCCCCAGAAAAAAATAGACCATGTCCTGTTCTTGTTAGTTTTGCGGACAAGGATGGAACATTTTCAGAGGAGTATAAAAAACAAAAAATGGCAGCATGCATCTCTCCGGGATGCGTGTTTTGCAGACCTGCAATTTGCGAACCGCAAAACGGATGCAGTCATGTGCATAAGCCCTTATCTTCACATATATATAGAAAAAAACAAACTATTAGAATTCTGGACGATCAGAAGTTATTCTATATAATTTTTAAATATTGAATAAAAATGTCCTTTTTATTGGTTTAGTTTTCTACTTTCTGTATTGCAGAAAATGTTCATTTTAATAATATACTATGAGTAATGTCTCATGCATAAAGAAAATTATTACAATGGTTAAATACGGGTATAACACATTTGTAAGCTCAGGTTGACCACCACTAAAGCATGAACAAATTATCACAAACCTATGATTACATTTCCAGCCCTAGTGCTAATATTATCTCGGTTAGACCACAGTTATCATTACTGGAGCATATAAAAAGCCCAGGCTTACAATTAACAATAGGGCTGTACGGGGTAATTATTTTTTAACACATGGAAAAGTGTTTAAATAATGGAGTATTTGTCACATGAAACCTGTTCTGTTATTAACAGCTATATAAATCTTGTAGGCTGGTGACAAATACCTTTTTCAACCATAAACAATATAGAAAGCTGACTTACTATTTAGGCAAAAAAATACAAAGGTAGGCATGTTTGACAGGACAAAGAAATGGCCATTTAAACAGACAATGATATTAAACACAGTGAGGTCACAGTACAAGATAATATACACAGTGAGGTCACAGTACAGGGATAATAAACACAGTGATGTCACAGTACAGAGATAATGAACACAGTGATGTCACAGCACAGGGATAATAAACACAGTGATGTCACAGCACAGGGATAATAAACACAGTGATGTCACAGTACAGGGATAATAAACACAGTGATGTCACAGTACAGGAATAATGAACACAGTGATGTCACAGTACAGAGATAATGAACACAGTGATGTCACAGCACAGGGATAATAAACACAGTGATGTCACAGCACACAGATAATAAACACAGTGATGTCACAGTACAGGGATAATAAACACTGTGATGTTACATTATAGAGATAATAAACAGTGATGTCACAGTACAGGGATAATAAACACAGTGATGTCACAGTACAGGGATAATTAACACAGTGATGTCACAGTACAGAGATAATAAACACAGTGATGTCACAGTACAGGGATAATAAACACAGTGATGTCACAGTAAAGAAATAAAAAACACACTGATGTCACAGTACAGGATAATATACACAGTGATGTCACAGTACAGGGATAATAAACACAGTGATGTCACAGTACAGGAGTAATAAACATAGTGATGTCACAGTACACAGATTATAAGCACAGTGAGGTCACAGTGCAGTGATAATATACACAGTGATGTCACAGTACAGGCATAATAAACACAGTGATATCACAGTGAAGGATAATAAACACAGTGATGTCACAGTACAGGGATAATAAACACAGTAATGTCACAGTACAGGGATAATAAACACAGTGATGTCACAGTACAGGGATAATAAACACAATGATGTCACAGTACAGGGATAATAAACAAAGTGATTTCACAGTACAGGGATAATACACACAGTGATGTCACAATAAAGGGTAATAAAAACAGTGATGTCACAGTACAGGGATAATAAACATAGTGATGTCACAGTATACAGATTATAAACACAGTAATGTCACAGTACAGGGATAATAAACACAGTGATTTCACAGTACAGGGATAATAAATACAGTGATGTCACAGTACAGGATAATATACACAGTGATGTCACAGTACAGGGATAATAAACACAGTGATGTCACAGTACAGGAATAATAAACACAATGATGTCACAGTACAGGGATGATAAACACAGTGATGTCACAGTACAGGGATAATAGACATAGTGAAGTCACAGTACAGGGATAATAAACACAATGATGTCACAGTACAGAGATAATAAACACAGTGATGTCACAGTACAGGGATAATAAACACAGTGATGTCACAGTACAGAGATAATAAATACAGTGATGTTACAGTACAGGATTAATACACACAATGATGTCACAGTGCAGGAATAATAAACACAATGATGTCACAGTACAGGGATGATAAACACAGTGATGTCACAGTACGGGGATGATAAACACAGTGATGTCACAGTACAGAGATAATAAACACAGTGATGTCACAGTACAGGGATAATAGACATAGTGATGTTACAGTACAGGGAAAATAAACATAATGATGTCACAGTACAGGATAATAAACACAGTGATGTCACAGTACAGGGATAATAAACACAGTGATGTCACAGTACAGAGATAATAAACACAGTGATGTCACAGTACAGGGATAATAAACACAGTGATGTCAGTACAAGGATATTAAAGTGGTTCTGCACTTATTTCCAGACATCTCAGACTGGCGAAACCTAGTTTGGCGTTCATACTTATCTGATCCCCAGCAATGGGCCTCCACTTCTTGTCTTGGCTTCCTTCATATAAAACTTCCTGTCTGACGTCACTTCAGCCAATCACTGGCCGCTGCTCCCATTGCATTATATCAAATGGTCATGTGTCACAAGGGGAGCACACCACCGCTGTGTAAAACTGAAGGTTTACATGGAGGGACCCGAGACACGCCCTCTGCAAATTAATTAAAAGGGCCAAGCAGAGAAAATGTCATCACGCCTGGTCCTGCCAATCAAAGTGCAGAGGGTGTGCCAGTTGCAGAGAGATCAGAGTCTCTAGATGTAACGTTAACGCCCCAGTTGCTCTTAGCGGCTCATTTGCATATATTAAAACTTAATTTTTCTTAGTAATGCGGGCACAGAGGTACATAGAACCAACACAGATGCCTTCAGCTGCAACAGGTCAGCCAGTTTCATAGGTACAAATCTGGTGACAGATGCCCTTATGTCCACTTTTCTTTTGTTAATTTATGAAGGCTACATCAGCAAATGATCTAATGAAGCTGCAGTTCGAGGACTTGCAGGTTCTCTGTCGGAAGGTTCCTTAAATAGATTATGAAGTTTGTTTTTTTAAAGTTATGTTGATATTACTGCTGATTCAGTTGTCATGGGACAAAGCCTAAATAACAGGATTTGAAGGCAAGAAAAGTCTGTTACTTTGCTGCTTAATAAGGTTTTTTTTGCAGAAATGCTATCTCCAATCCCTAATAATCTTCTTATATAAGTATAGCCTTCAAGCAGTACAGCGCCAAACCTTATGGGAATATAATTTAAAGTGTGCAGGCTTGAAATTGATGCAATTTTCTTGTCTCTTATTAATGCTTATACACTTGTACCAGGTAGGAGGAATAAGATAAAGCAGAATAAAGTCTTAAGTACACCAGAAATTAGAAAAGAAAAATGGGTTCTTTGTACGCTGCTCAGGGGACTCCATTTTGTCTTTAGAAATTACCGAAAAGCCACTGTCTGCTAGTTTACAGGCATTTATATGTTAATTTATGTAACCTTTGTAACAAGGTAAATTATGCTTTCAAATAGTCTTATCAACCCCTGCAGTGCAAAAAGTATTGTGTGTGGCCTCTGGTGCGTATATGCAGTTTGCATTAATATAATACCAATGCCATTGTAATTCTATTTGTATTAACATCCTAGTATCAGCAAGCGGTACAAGAATTGTTTATTTCCATTTCTACTTCAAGTCTCACTTACATCTCGTTAAAAGCAGGACTCTAATCTGTGCCATAAAGACAGAAATAATGGATCTGGAGAAATGAGGCTCTACATGGGTTTCTTTTACTATATTATATGTTATAAATAAGCTTATATCTAGAGCAGCATGAAAGCTATAGACATCTCAGTGATGCATGATCCATGTGTTGGACTACAGTTCCTTGGGCCCACCAGAGAAAAGTATTCTAAAGGTCCACCCTCCATCAAGATCAAACAAGTCAATCATTCATTGAATTACAACCATTACTGTTATTATTGTACACAAGGGCCAAGACATCAGTAAGGTCTAGTGACAAGTAATTGACTCCAAAGTCAATGGGGTTGTCATCTACTGGAACGATAGGCTCCATTCATGGTATCTGAAGAAGCTGTAATCCTACACTGCACTTTGGACCACGATATTGAACAGGTATCTCCACGTATCTTTGATGTGCATGTTTCCTCTTTGATCTTGTGAAATTCTGAGATAGCATCACCATTTGAAGATGATTTACACTATGGAGCATCGGTCTGCTCTTTTCTCCTAGGGTCCGTTCTTGTGTCAGAGCCTGGCATTTTGCCTGTCTTGGTAATGATCTTCAAGTGCTTCAGAAATAACTCTAAAATAACTGAAATTTAGTTGTTTTCTAAATGAGACACCATGGCCCATGACTCATATCATGAATCTGGTACTAGATATATTGACACAGCATACGGAATATTTACAGAGAAGACAGGGTAGTCTCTGCCAGACCTGTTTTTGCTGATTGCTCTCCTACATATGGTTTCCTAGTATTCTCCTAGGTATGCACAATAAGTGTATACTCAGGTGAGCATTGTTAGATGGGCATCTTACTGGAATATATGAGTAAGATGTAACAGACATGTGAAGAACTGGTATAAATGTTTAGCATACATTTTTTGGCAACAAGTAAAGTGATGTGTGATAAATATATGGGATACTTTTGCTACTAACAGTAAATGTACAACCATATAACCCAGAATTTTTCAAAAATAGAGACACAACACTAAACATTGAGTGAAGTAGCAGAAGTGGTAAGAAGAAGTCAACAGCAAAAACAAAAGATTTCGAAGCTGAAATAAAACGCTGTGAAAGAAACTGAAAAAGGCAAACACAGAGGAGCAGTAGAGGCATAGTCTGTAGGCTTGCTGCCAAGGGAAAACAACAACAATGAGAGTTTTTGAAGAGACAAATCCAGAAGCAACCAAAACTAGTGCAGTAATTATTGAAAATCCCAAATCTTTTATAAATGAATGGACTAGTTAGTTACCTAACCCTATAACAAGTCCGAACCTAAAGCAGAAGATTCTAATGACCCAAAATAGATGAACCCCTTAAGGGGTTCTCCAAGTTATATTTATTGATGACCTATCCTCAGGATAGGTCATCAGTATCAGTCCGACACCCAGTCCGGTGGGGGGTGCTGGGTGTCGGACCCCTGCCGATCTGATATTGATGACCTGTCCTGAGGATAGGTCATCAATAAATATAACTTGGAGAACCCCTTTAAGGACCAGGCCAATTTTCATATTTGCTTTTTTTGTTTCTGCTTCCTCTCCCCCTTCCCCCTCTGTCTTCCAAGATCCATAACTTAGTTTACTTTTCCATTCACATAACTTTATAAGATCTAATTTTTTTGAGACTAGTAGTATTTTTTTAAATTTTTTTTAATGTTTTCTATATATATCCCTGAAAAATGCAAATAAAACCTTTTTGAGGTGAAATGAAAAAAAAAAAAAACTTATTTCCACCATGGTTTTCTGTTTTTGCTTTTTAAGGGCTCATGCACATGACTGTATTTATTTTGCTGTCCGCAAAAAATACGGATGACGTCCGTGTGCATTCTGTATTTTGCAGAACGGAACGGCTGGCCCCTAATAGAACAGTCCTATCCTTGTCCGTAATGCGGACAATAATAGGACATGTTCTATTTTTTTGTGGAACGGAAATACGGATATATGGAAATGGAATTCACACAGAGTACCTTCCGTTTTTTGTGGACACATTGAAATGAATGTGCGCAAAAAAAAAAAAACACAGAAAGGGCAAGGAAAGAAAAAACGTTTGTGTGCATGAGCCCTAAGGCTGTGCACTAAAAATGACATGGCAACCTTATCCTGTGGGTCAGTACAATCACAGCAAGACCAAATTTATAGCATGTTTTCGTGTTTCTAAAGCCTCTTACTGACGTGTATTATGTTACTAGAAAAAAGACTAACGGGTGTTGATTTAATGAATTTCTGTTTTTAATTTGTCTGGCTTTTTTATGAAACAAGAAAATGTAACAATTAGTTTCTACGTGCCTGGTGTTAATAATAACATTTATTAAGGAATTATTTTTCTCAGAGACAAATGAGCATTTAATTCTCTCTAGAACAAGGATCATCTGATAAAACTAATGCTGGATTAACAGTGACAAGCCCTAAAAAGAGATCTTCAGCTGGGAATTATATTTTTTTTTCCCTGGGGGTGACAGAAGCAATAAACTGATATAATCATTGTAGACCCGTGTCTCAGTCTGGCATATATTTGACCCAGCACTTAGAATTGTGAAAAAGTCACAAACTTGGAACAATTGAAGCTTGCTGGTCCTTGTATGAATTTGCCAATATGTCTTCAATTATATATATATATATATATATATATATATATATATATATATATATATAATTTTTTTATAGAACTAATTAAATAGATTTTTGAAATTTACAGCTATAGGGGATTCATGAGAACATACAGTATGTACATGGGAAAAACTAGTTATGGGTTGAAGATTGGTACCTTGTGCAGTGGTACTGTATCATTCATAGTATACAGAATGTTGTTTAGTAACATTATGACGGTAATAGTCAATCACTGTATGGTCATATTTTGTTGTGGTATAGTTTGATAATGATAACTGTACTGTATGTGCATTACTTTTTTGTGCGGCAGGGGGTCATATACAGTACTGTAAGGCTTGTTCTCCTGATCTTTTAAGACCCTAGCAGTGATCAGCTCTGCAGCTCTCTGCATCCCTCCTTCCGAATTGAACAAATGTACCGTATTTTTCGCTTTATAAGACGCACCTGATGATAAGACGCACCCCAGATATTAGAGTAGGAAAATAAGAAAAAAATATTTTTCATCACACCTCATATCAGACCCCCCATAAATTTCAGGACATCACATCAGACCCCCATATCTGCCCTCCATGTCAGAACCCCATCAGCCCTCCATGTCAGACCCCCATCAGACCTCAGATCAGCCCACTATGGCCCCATATCAGCCCACTGTGCCCCCATCAGACCTCACATCAGCCCACTGTGCACCCATCAGACCTCAGATCAGCAGAATGTGCCCCCATCAGACCTCAGATCAACAGAATGTGCCCCCACCAGACCTCAGATCAGCAGAATGTGCCGCCCATCAGACCTCAGATCAGCAGAATGTGCCCCTATCAGACCGCAGATCAGCAGAATGTGCCCCCATCAGACCTCAGATCAGCAGAATGTGCCCCCATCAGACCTTAGATCAGTGTATTGTTGCCCCATCAGACCTCAGATCAGCCCACCCAGCCACATAAGGTTAAAATAAAAACCTCTCTTACCTGTCCTGCGCTGCGGTTCCGCTCCGGGTCCAGAGCTCCTCTGCCTTCTCCGGCCGGCGCTGCACTGTCACCTGACTGCATGCAGCGTCAGGTCATAGTGCGCGCACTACGTCCTGACACTGTACGCGGTCAGGACAGTCCAGAGCCGGCCCGGACCTGGAGTGGAGCCGCGGTGCAAGACAGGTAAGAGAGGTTTTTATTTTAACCTTATGTGGCTGGGTGGGCTGATCTGAGGTCTGATGGGGGGTCCCGGCACCTTATACATACAAGTGAGCGCTTCCATAATGGAAGCGCTCACTTGTATTCGCTTTATAAGACGCACCGCAATTTTCCCCCAACTTTTGGGGGAAAAAAGTGTGTCTTATAAAGCGAAAAATACGGTATTACAGTGACTACATTGTTAGTACTACATTTCAGCATTTGACACAATGGTCACAGGAAAATCTGTGCAGTCAATCCGCATCAATTTTAAATGCGGATTTGCATGCATCTTTTCATTGAAGTGAATGGAGAAAATCCGGGCAGGAAAAATAAAACAAATTGACATGCTGCTGATTTTAAAATCCGTACCATAGGTGAAAATGACCATGAAAAAAAATCTGCATCTTGTTCATGAAAATGTCTAATTCTCATAGAATACAATGTACATGACCTATGGTGGGGATTTTCCGCACGCATATCAACGTGGAAAATCTGCATGCAATGCTGATAGTGTGCATTTAGCCTAAGGAGCACATTAATTAAGACCGGCGTTTTAGACCTAAGATAAAGCCCTACAGTAAAAGGCGGTGGATCTGGCAAAGTTAGAGAGAGGTGCCGGTCTCTTCAAAACTTCTGCGAATCCCCCGCCAGTTTAAAATGTAGGACAACTTCTTTGCTGTCTTGCCTGCCAGCCCCTCCCCTTCCTCACCTGCACCATGCCCACAATTTTAGACCTGGCGTGAGTGGAGAGAAGCAGCAGATTGCCGCGCAACTAACCGTTTATGAGTATTTCAGATTAATAAATTATAATAAATTATGTCCAAATATCAGTCAATATGTGTGGCCTTACTGGTACTTGTATCTATGATGTCAAATCAATGGAATGGAATTGAACTGAAACTTCTTTAAAGAGATTTTCCCAGAAATAGGATAGGTGATAAGTGTCTGATCCATAGGTGTTCAACCACTCAGATCCCCACAATCAGAAGAACGAAGAATGGAAGTCCTATGTCCAATTTTTAAACTGATGGTGGTCAAATATAGATGCTGCTCCATTCAAAGTCGATGGTATGGACTGAGATATTCAAATACATGACTCGGATATCTTTAGCAGTCTGACTTTAAAAGGAGCTGCACATTGCACGTTTGACCACTTTATTCTTTGGCTACTTTCACACTAGCGTTTTTGCTGGATCCGATTATTCCCAGGACTGAAAGCAAACTACAGCATGTTGTGGTTTGCTCTCCGGTCTGGGAATGCAACTAAATGGAACGGAATGCATTTTGGAGCATTCCATTCTGTTCAGTTCAGTTTTGTCCCCATTGACAATGAATGGGGGCAAAACTGAAGCGTTTTTTTTCCAGTACTGAGTAGAGATGAGGGAAGCGATTCGTCGTTTCGTTGATTCGTATCGAATCTTGGGATTTTTCAGCTGCGAAGCGAATCCGAATATTAGGTGATTCGTTTCGCTATTGTACGCATCGCTACGTAGTTTGTCCGCTAAATTATACGCTATTCTACGTATAATTTAGTTACTCTATACGCTGTTGCGCAGACTCCTCCCTGGTAGTTACTCTACATGCTGTTGCGTACGAATTCTATTCAGCAATGCAGACTCCTCCCTGGTAGTTCCGCCCACTTCTCCTGCGTGCGAGGTAGACATGGCAAGTCAGCAGAGTAAGATGGCGGCGAAACAGCGAGGTCCTAACTGGGGAAGCATGTTGTGGGCAGACGACCCCTATGAGGAGAAGGAACCGGAGGAGATCTATCTCTCACAGCTCAACAGGAAGTCGGATGAGGTGCCTGCTGAGGTGGTGACTCCACTGGCTGACAAGGCGGAGGCGGCAGGAGTACCCGCTCCGCCGCGCAAGGACTACTCCTTACGCCAGAATTTGATGGTCCCTGAGGCTGTCACCCAGAATGCCCAGACCCTCTGGGAATATAGAAAGCTGGTGGAGGAGTGGGTGGTGCAAGTTTTGGAGCACCCACGGTCCGGTGACCCTAAGCTGGAGCGCCGAAGGGGAACAGTTATTTGGTTCAACGTGGAGCGGGGAGTCGGTTTCATCGGCGATGAGGAGACGGCGGAGGAATTATATGTTAACCGCCATTCGGTTAAGCAGCTGTATCTTCCGCCCGTACACCACAATCTCCACGCAGGGGATTACGTGGAGTATACCCCCATGAAGAGCCTCCAAGGCCCCTTTGCTACTGGGGTGAAAATTTTAAAGCGACCACCTACTCCTGCAGCGCCCCCGGAAGACTGGAGTGAGGAGGCCCAGGCCACAGAAGAGGCTTGTGACCTTGAGACCTTGAGATATGAAGAGAAATCCCAAGGTCAGGATCAGCCGGAACCCCTGATTCCTGATTTGCCGCCACCGCCACTGATACCACCGATCCTTCATGTGGGACAGATGACCATGAACACTTTCGTGTACCATCCAACTGTGGTACAGTACCATTACCAACTGCCATGCCCATGGCAGTTGCAGGCCGCACAGTCCGCCGCTCGTGGAAGACCGTTACCATTACCGTTACAGCCAGAGATTCTGTCACCTGGTATGCCGGCAGGAGGATCTGGCCACTACAGAGTGATGGGCAGGGCCAAAGTTACCACTGCCTTTGCCAGTGTGACAGCCCAGTCAATTAGAAGACCATCCTTGAGAGGTCTGCTGGGGTCTGCTGCCGCAGCCAGGGCCGCTTTCATGGTGAGGCAGGAGCGCCCTCTCATGTCCTTTAGCTCCAGCAGCAGTGAGGAGGACCTGCTGGCCTTTAAGTAATTCCAGCAGTTTTTATGGGAGCCACAACATGGACTTATCCTGAAGGGTGGGCACTAGTTGGCCCTTGTTTATAGTTTTGTTGCCCCGCGTTTGTCCTCACCCAGATGGCCATGGATTGTTAGGACTCTCCCCATTAAAAAAAAGTTTTTTTTATCCAAGTTGCGCATACGTGCACCTCATCCCTTTTTTCCCCCTTTTCAGGTTATTTGGGGAGCCCCTCGAAAGAGGGTTTTTTTAAAGGGAACCTTTGCTGCTATTTTTTTACCCATTTGGATTACAATTTTGCCTATGTGGATTACAAATTGCGACTGAGTTTGGGACTCTGCTCCAGTTCTATGACAAGCGTCAGAAGAAAAGAGACTTAAACATGTCCGTGAGCATACTAGGTAGGTGATATTTAAAATGTTTATATTATACTTATAATAATGTATTTGCACTATTTACCATATATGTGTCTCGAATATTCGCTCTGCCTCTGAGGAGTGCACGCCGCGGCCTCTCCTCGTACGTGCGTATTGCGTAATCGCTTAGACAATAGTACGCTGAGATTCGTAAGCTATTTGTACGCTCATGCGTACGTCTTCTAAGAAGTTGCGTACATTTTGTAAATGAACGATCCTTATTAGTGAGCGGATGTTCGCTAATAGCACATAATAACGTATATTTTGTACGCAAATACAACAAATCTATTCGTCGAATACACAAATTTTAGGAAAAGTTCGGCAAATGTTCGGCGAATAATTTTTTCAATGATTCACTCATCTCTAGTATTGAGCCTATATGACAGAACTTAATACCGGACAACAATAACGCTAGTGTGAAAGTAGCCTAAAAGGGAAAAGGAACCTCTATTCGTATTATCGATGGGGGTCTCAGTGATCAGACCACCAGTGATCAGACACTTATGAGTATTACTTATCTTGTGGATAGGTGATACGTGCAGTTTCTGGGAAAACCTCTTTAACGGCTATGAATACCTTCAGGGCATTTTTTCTGATTGCATTTTACTCATTTTAGGCTAGAAATCATTTTTAATTGGACTTTATTTAAAAAAAAAAGTTTCAGTGGTTTTTGAGAAACAGGGTTAAAAAATCAGTCTGTTTGCAGAGTTACACTTGTCGGTATCGTTAGCTCAAGGCTCATGTGAAGCCTTATCTCTGATCTCCTGACCTCATAAATAGTGTTAAGCGAAGCAAGCTTCGAATGCTTCATCCTAAGTCACTTCATTCAATGCTTTGGAATAATTCATCTCCGTACAGTGTCAGAATTTATGGGCTCCGATGAGCCGAAGTAAGTTATTCACGAAGTTGCTTGGGAATTTGATGAATAACTTTGGTAGTTGATTTTTAAAGTGGAAAACCACTTTAAAACTTGAAACCGTACTCAGCTTCGGTTCCGAGGTACTAATTGGAACCGACACTGAGTTCGGTTTCAAGTTTTAAAGTGTTTTTTAACAATTAAAGTTTTGAACTAAGCGACTTCGGATGAAAACTACTCATAATCACTCATTATAGCTAAACTCTTATCAAACTGATATATCAATATGGCTTAAATTAGTTTCTAGGAGGTCAGAAGAACAGTGATAATGCTTCAGCTGACGAGACTGAGAAGTGATACTCTGCAAACAGACTGATTTTTAACCCCTGTATCTCAAAAATTGCTAAAAATCCTTTAATATAGACCAATTAAAAATATTTTTTAGCCCAAAATGACTAAAATGCAGTCATAACATAAAGTCCCCCAAAGGTGTCCATAGCCTATAAGGCTATGATGAGGCCACACATTGCAGTTGTGTGTGAGCAAGATGTATAACAGCATTACAGCATCATCACATCCATACATATCATCCACAATGCAGAGCTTCACCCTAATGGTTGTTAACCATTATCATCCACTTGGGACTTGCAGTCTCATAGGGCATTGACCACAGTTCACAAGAGACACATAAAGCATCCTGGATGAGAATATTTCTGTAGACCACATCATTACTTGTTATTTTACGATTAACTGTCTCGTATATTGTACCACTGCTTCAACATTTTCGCTCTATAAAAAAAAGTCCTTTCTTTTATGAGCAGCTGAAGAGTCTCACATTAAATACTCCCGGATTTCTGCTCCGAATTTAGAGTTTTCAGTATTACTTGAAACAAATGGAATTACTCGTCTGCAGAAGCTGGTGATCTAGGACTCTATAAACACAGTGACCCCGAGAAATTTTAAGGGAGGCAGAGTGAATAATAGAATTTAATGCTGCTTTATCTTCTGTGTGTTCATTTTATGCCTTTCACAGAAATATAATAGAGGATGGTGCATATAACAGATAGTGTGACAAAGATGAAATATTGATGTCAGCACAGGCAGCATTGCATACAGCCCAGAAATGTATGCTCTCAGAATCAAGAACTGCCAACTGTGGGCGCAAAAATAAGATTGATGAGGACACCAATAGTAATTTCAAGTCGTTATGTATGAAGATTCCGATGGTAAAGGATGGGATCATCAAATGCATCAATGAGTTGGGCTACGGTTCTTATAGGCTTGACATTTAGGAAGACCAAAGATTTATAAGAGTACTTTTTATAAATTATATATGAAATAATAGCCCGTCATGGAGTGACAATTCATCTCAGAATTATAAAATGTTGCTTTATCCCTTTTTTTAATTTTTAAAAATATATTTATTGTACACAGTGGTGTACAAAGTATTGGGTTAGGGGGTCTAAACAGGTATAAACCATTGGTGGGAGTTGTGTGTCCTAGATCCCATATCCTCAACTATAGATGGTCTGCTCCCCATATTGTTTTTATTACTACAATGGTAGGCTACTGCCTTTTGGCTTTGAAGCATAGGGCACATTGAAGACACTAGACACAAACACCAGGCTGTGGTTCACAGATATGATGAATACAAGTGTAACACAACTGAGTATTATGTGCTCTGCATTTGCCTTGCATGTTTATGTCTACTTCCAGTGGCGTACATAGAGAAGTAAGTGCCCCATAGCAAGAATCAATCCAGGCTCCCCACATGGGACAGAAGGGTTTCTGCCTAAACCCTTATCAATGACCCTTAGACCATTTTTCCACTGCTTCATTTGCTAAAAGTTGTTTCTTTAGAAGGTAGAGTCCTGACCAAGTTTTCACCTTAAGTAGAAGAGGAGACAATCCCAACTAAGAGTGGGCCCCCTCTTGCCCTAGGCCCCATAGCAGTTGCATGGCATGCCGCTATGGTAGGTACGCCCCTGTCTACCTCTATGGGAAAATGTATGTACTGCACTTGTCCGGGTAGTTGAGCTTGGCTGGATCCTGGTGTTTGTGAACCTTCCTTATTGATTGCTAGGTTAACTTTTATGCATGTGTGTATTTCATGTATAATTTACAGTAAACATTAGTTTCAGCATTTTTTACTGACCGTTGAAGATATTATACATCTATCAACACACAGCGCAATCATTGTAGATAACCCTGGGAAAGGCTCTCTAGGAATGGATCAATATGATGCGTGTTATGTACTTGTACACATCTACACAGAATCATCTTAATCACCATCCTCTGAGGATACTACTATCTACTAAACTCCATTCTGAGAAGGAATTGCTCAGAATCACAGAGCATTCAGAAGAAATATCACGTTTTACTTCTCTTGACTAAAAGTTATTTTTTAAGACTTCTATTAAAGTCCCTAAACTCATCGAGTATAGCGCAAAATAGTCATAACAAGTTCAGCGAATTTCCACGTGAAATATATTACTAGCATTACTTTCCTTGTAACTTTCCACATACAGTCCAATTTGCAGGCAACATGTTATGGAGCAGGAAGAGCTGAGCAAATATATAGTTTTGAAGGAAATGATTCTGTATAATTTCTATTTTCTTTATTTCCTTGCTCTTTTTATGCTTATTAGTCCAGTGGGTGGTCCTAGACTCCTAAGCTGAGAATGAGCAGATATTTAAATGATAAAATAACGTCTCTTTATGTCCTTCTACATCTGTTAAGGAATTAATGTATCAGACCTCCTGGGTTCTTTAAATTTATGGATTGAATACATCAAGGGACAATAAAACTTTCCAGCTCCTTATCTGTAGCTGCTAAAATAATTTAATGATACAACAGTTTACTCCTCTATTCATTTTGATCTGCTTTACATAATTTGTCTCAACTACCTCATTATTACTATTTTATGTTGTATAGAAATATGTAAATCTTCAAATAGTTTGTTATAGCTTCTGAAGAAGAGACCTGAGTAGTCTTAAAAGTTTGCAATTTAGTAATCTTTTCAATTACCCATTAAAAGTTATAAACCATTAAAGATCACATTATTTATACCATTATTCAGTTGAAAATTCAATAAAACATCTTGTCACAAGCTCACTTCTGGCACAATTCCGGCCGTTCCGCTAAGCCACTGTCCTGGTGATGTGACAGCATACTTAGCAACAGGATGCAATGCTTTGTTTCTCCTCACAGCCGGCGTGTGCTGAAGGAGACTAGCAGTGGGATGATTGCTGAGCTGCTCTATTCCTATGTGCTAGTGTTCTGACTAATGGAGAACCAAGTCATTGGACCTATCTGATTATGATCCTGGGACTCTGTGCTCTATTTAAACCCCTTCCTGACCTTATACCAATGAGAGTGATAGTCTCTGACTCATTAGCTGTGTTCCTGGTTCCTGTGCTTTTTGGATTGCTTGTTCCTCTGACCTCGGCTTGTCTTTTGACCACACTCTGTCTCATGTGATTTCTTCTGTGCATCCCATCTGGTTCTAACCTTAGCTTGTCTCCCATTTGGTATTGAGTTTTCCATCTGGTTCTGACCCATTTACGTACAACTATTCCTGTGTGTTGTGTTGTGTTTGTTGGTGTTTGTCTCTGCACCTTAATAGTATAGGGACCATTAACAAGTTTTGGTCTTGCTACCTTAGGCTTGTACTGTAAGTAGGTAGGGAAAGCAGGTTGGGTTCTAGGTCAGGGCTCACTGTCTGTGTCTGCCCCTATCTACAAAAGTTACACTTGTATTTTAATGATTTAAATATTTGCTCATTCTAGGCATAGGAGATCAGTTTCAACCTAAATTCAGATTAGTAATTTAAAGAAACTGAATTAAAAAGTTAAACAGGGACCTACAAACAAATTTGTAGTCAAGCGACGTATAACAAGATATTTCTGTAGGATTCTTCTGAGCAATCTATTCTTAGACTAGAGGTGAGCTGATACAAGTATCCTCAGGGGATGGTGTTTAAAATGATTCTCTGTAGATAGTGAGATGAGTAGTATACAAAATGCATCACATTGATCCACACGAAGAGCCCCACTCAGCATTCTCTAAAATGTTTTACACCATATGCTGATGGGTGTAAAATATCTTGAATGGTTGGAAAAACTTGTACGGATGAATGCTTCATTGGAAGTTATACATTAAACATTGACGTGCATAAGGTTAACATAATAATCAATAATTGGCTTTCTGCAATTTTACTAGATTGCTTTCCTTAATTATAGCAGTAAAGAAGGACTATAAAAATCTAGATTTTACACTATGGGCTGGTGTACTGACTTGCCCTGTTAATATGCAAATTTTCTTAAAGGGGTTACTCCACAAAAATGACATCACCTACAGTATCTACAGCATAGGTTAAAAAAAATAATGGATTGCAATGGGACCAAATGCTGGGGTCGCCGAGTCTGAATGGATCAGTTCACTCCTCCATTCACTGATGGAGCAGTGTCTATGATAGCCCCATAAAAGTGAATGGAGCGTTGTACCAACATCCACACTACCGCTCCACTCAGAGAGGGACTCTCTGAATTACAGGGCATCCCAGTGGTCGGACCCTCTCACCACGATTCAATATTTATCACTCAGTCTGTGTACGACAGATAATTTTTGTGGGATAACACCTTTACAGTTGCTAGACTAGAGTATTTTTAGTATGAGCTCCACCTTCTCCCCACCTGCAATTTTCACCCTGTCTAAGACATATGGATCTATAGATAATGCTGGAATGTGCATATTATAACTCAAATTAATATCATACAGTGACCAAATAATACCACCCTACCAAAAACACCAAAACACTACCATACATAGACTGAATAATACCAAGATACAATGACTATATAAAACTATGATTGAGTAATATCACCATACAGTGAGTGAATGATGTCACCATATAGAGACTAAATATAACCACCATACAATGACTGAATAATACCATCATACAGTGAAAGAAAAAAAAGCTGCGATATAGTGCTGTATATATATATATATATATATATATATATATATATATACAGTACAGACCAAAAGTTTGGACACACCTTCTCATTCAAAGAGTTTTCTGTATTTTCATGACTATGAAAATTGTAGATTCACACTGAAGGCATCAAAGCTATGAATTAACAAATGTGGAATTATATACTTAACAAAAAAGTGTGAAACAACAGAAATATGTCTTATATTCTAGGTTCTAGTAAGTAGCCACCTTTTGCTTTGATTACTGCTTTGCACACTCTTGGCATTCTCTTGATGAGCTTCAAGAGGTAGTCACCTGAAATAATATTCCAACAGTCTTGAAGGAGTTCCCAGAGATGCTTAGCACTTGTTGGCCCTTTTGCCTTCTGTCACGGGGGAGACAAGGGAAGGTGTGCCCTGTACTTGAAACCCCCCTTCTTTCCCTACCTACTTGCCTCAAACGGCCCTAGGCGGCCGCGGACAACCACAAAGACGTTCCCTATACTGGGTAAGTGCAGAGGGAGGGAAAGGGAACACAGGGAGAGACAAAACACAGACGGAACAAACACAATGATAGAGTAGTCAGCAAGCCGGGTCAAACACAGGAGATAGCGTAAATACCAGGGGTCAAGAGAAGAGAGGTCCAAGTCCAAAGTCAGAGTCCAAATAGCAAATCCAAAACACAAGGTCACACAAGCACTGATCAAAAGTATAAACTAATCACAGGCATCTGAGTGAGGCAGTTGCCATCTTTAAATAGCCCGCCCAGGATCATGTGATGTGGCCAGCATCACATGACCTGAGGCGGAGCAAGCTGTCCAAACAATATGTAAAGTAGCCATGTGGTGTGATCAGCACCACATGGCTAAACCCAAACAGAGAATTAACTCATGAAGTGCTGGCTGACAAGACCAGCACTTCAATTCCCTATTGCTCGTCTCTAGGGGGGCAGAGAGGTCCGGCGATGTCGAGCAGAGGGAGCGCGGCGCCGACCTCGCGTGACAGTACCCCCCCCCCCTTCACGAGGGGCCACCGGACCCTTACCAGCGGGAGCAGGCTTATCGGGATGCTGCAGATGGAACTTTCGGATGAGCGAGTCTGCATGCATCCTGGTCAACGGTACCCAAGACCTGTCCTCAGGACCGAACCCCTTCCAATGTACGAGGTACTGGAAGGAATTCCGGACCCTTCTCACATCCACAATTCTGGCAATCTCATGCTCCATTTGTCCTGCTACCTCAACCGGAGGAGGAGACTGTTCCTCAGGACCAACGGGAGCAACATAACGTTTGAGCAAAGACACATGAAAAACATTATGAACACGAAGGGAGTCGGGTAAACATAACCTAAAAGAAACCGGATTGATCACCTTGGTGATCCTGTAAGGACCAATGAAGCGAGGTGCAAACTTGTAGGATGGTACCCTCATGTTGAGATTTTTAGTCGATAACCATACCTTATCCCCAACCTTAAAATTCACACCCTTAGAACGTTTTCTATCAGCCTTAGCTTTTTGAACTCCTTGGGCCTTTTCCAGGTTCGACTGAACCTGTGCCCAAACTGTGCACAGTTCTTGAGAAAAATCATTGACCTCTGGGACAACCGACGCAGATGGGGAACAGGAGCCAAAGCGTGGATGAAAACCCATATTGCAGAAAAACGGCGACATCCCAGAGGATGAATTAACACGATTATTAATTGCAAATTCAGCCAGAGACAGGAATCTGGCCCACACATGCTGGTTATCAGAAACATAACATCTGAGATATTGCTCAACGGATTGGTTAAGCCGTTCAGTCTGACCATTGGTCTCCGGATGAAAGGCTGATGAAAAGGACAAAGAGATACCAATCTTATTACAGAACGCCCTCCAGAACCTAGACACAAACTGTACTCCCCTATCAGAAACGATATTCTCAGGAACATCATGCAGTTTGACAATATTATCAATGAACACGGACGCCAAGACCTTCGCAGAGGGTAATTTACACAAAGGAATAAAATGACACATTTTGCTGAATCTGTCAACCACCACAAATATCACGGTTTTACCCTCAGAGCACGGCAAATCCGTGATAAAGTCCATGGACAGATGTGACCAAGGTCTGCTAGGTATGGGTAAAGGATGTAACTCACCCATAGGTCGTGTCTTGGAATTCTTGGACCTGGCACAAGTGTTACACGCCGTTACAAAAGCCTGAACATCTCTGGAGATTGACGGCCACCAATACTGCCTAGAGACCAACTCCTTGGTGGCATTGATGCCAGGATGTCCACACAAAACAGAATTATGGCACTCACCCAGCAGTCGCAACCGCAAATGAGCCGGCAAAAACAATTTGTCATTGGGGGTACCAGTGGGAGCAAGATGTTGTCCTGCCGAGATTTCAGAAGCGAGGTCAGATGAGGTAGCGGCCACGATGATATCAGCTGGCAGGATGGGCTCAGGAGGGACGTCAGGAGGCTGATACGCCTGGAAACTTCGGGATAAGGCATCGGCCTTAACGTTCTTGCTCCCGGGTCTGAAGGTAACACAAAAATCAAAACGAGTAAAGAACAAAGCCCACCTCGCCTGTCTAGGATTCAATCGCTTAGCCGATTCTAAAAACATTAAATTCTTATGATCCGTGAGGACCGTAATGCGGTGAACTGCCCCTTCTAAAAAATGACGCCATTCCTCAAATGCCCACTTGATTGCAAGTAACTCCCTATTACCAATGTCATAATTCCTCTCGGCAGGAGAGAACTTGCGGGAGAAGAAGGCGCATGGCATAAGATTAGTTAAGGTGGAAGACCCCTGGGACAGTACTGCCCCCACACCATCTTCAGATGCATCCACCTCAACTACAAAAGGCTTACTTTGATCAGGCTGGACCAACACAGGAGCATTAATAAAACACTGCTTTAACCTTTCAAAGGCCTCAATAGCTGCAGGGGGCCAATTGACCAGATCAGCCCCCTTGCGAGTCAAATCCGTAATGGGTTTGGCTACCACTGAAAAATTTTTGACAAATTTACGATAAAAATTAGCAAACCCCAGAAATCGCTGGAGCGCCTTCAAAGAGGAAGGTCGCACCCAATCCACAATGGCCTGTACTTTAACTGGGTCCATTTTGAAAGAAAAAGGGGTGAGAATGTATCCCAAAAAGGCCACTTCCTGAACACCAAAGGTACACTTCTCCCCTTTAACGAACAACTTGTTTTCACGCAACACCTCCAGCACTTGCCTGGTGTGAGATACGTGACTTTCCCAGTCTGCAGAAAAAATCAGGATGTCATCAATATAGACAATTACAAATTTCCCAATAAATGGTCTAAAAATGTCATTGACAAAGTTTTGGAAAATTGCCGGAGCGTTACTTAACCCAAAAGGCATTACCAAGTACTCATAATGACCTTCCGGGGTATTAAAAGCAGTTGTCACGCTCGGGTGTGGGGGGAAAAGCCACACCGAGCGTATGAGGGATGGGAACAGACAAAACCAGGGAACTGGTCACCTCCTGCAGGGGACCCTAAGACTAGGCCCTAGCTGGCTACCAGTATGAACTAACCCGGGTGGTAGGAAAGCTCATACACAGGAACCTAATCTGAATAAACCCTAGAACACCCTGCAGTCTAATGACACAAGAGAGTAACCTGTTCCTCCAAGCGTAAGGAGGAACAGGAGACACAAACAGGAATAACCAAAGGAAGGGAAAACACTTAACTTTAAGTAGAACTCAGCAACAGGATCTCAGCCGAGATCCACACCACTCTCAACCAGGTATGTAGCAGATATAAACCGCAAGGGATACTGGGAGAGGAAGAGGTAAGTAGGAGACAGCTAATTGCCCAGCGGCAACAGCTGAGGGAAAGGGGTGTGGTGAACAGCACCCAAACCACAGGGAATAGCCTGTCAAACCTGTCACTTAGAAAGCCGCGCAGAACGTCTGATTCCAGACGCAAGACCACTCGTGACATTACCCCCCTTTTACGGGTGACCTCCGGGCACCCAGGACCAACTTTATCAGGGTGACATCTGTGAAAGGCTTTTACCAAACGACTGGCATTCACGTCAGATGCCGGTACCCATATTTATCAAGTTACTTTGAATTTTTCGCCATATGGAAGACAATGATGACGAAAAACGTTCTTCCTCAGGAATACCAGAAGTATCAGAACCACAAAATGTGCCAAACTGCGGGTGAAAGCCATATGCACCAAAAAATGGTGACTTACCAGTGGAGTCCTGTCTGCGATTATTTATGGCAAACTCAGCCAGAGACAAAAACGAGGACCACTCCTCCTGGTTCTCAGAGACAAAGCATCTCAAATAAGTCTCCAGATTCTGATTGGTACGCTCAGTCTGTCCATTCGTCTGGGGATGAAAGGCAGAGGAGAAAGACAGTTGTACCCCGAGCCGAGTACAGAACGCCCTCCAGAATCTGGACACAAACTGAGTCCCACGATCAGAGACAACGTCAGTGGGAATGCCATGAAGTTTCACAATATTGTCAACAAACACTTGTGCAAGAGTTTTAGCATTGGGGAGTCCGGGTAATGCAATAAAGTGCGCCATTTTACTAAAACGATCTACAACCACCAGAATAACTGTTTTACCAGACGACTCAGGCAGATCAGTGATGAAGTCCATGGATAGGTGAGTCCATGGTCTGGACGGGATGGGTAATGGAAGTAGGGGTCAAGAGGGACGAGTATGTGTCACCTTAGAGCGTGCGCAGACACTACAGGCTGACACATATTCCTCAACACACTTACGCAGACCTGGCCACCAGAATCTACGAGAGATGAGGTCGACAGTGGATTTACTCCCAGGGTGTCCCGCAAGCACCGAAGAATGATGCTCCTCAAAAACCTTATAACGCAAATCAGAAGGAACAAACAACTTCCCGGGAGGGCAAGACTCCGGCGCATCTCCCTGGGCCTCAAGCACATTAGCCTCAAGATCAGGGTAAAGAGCGGATATCACCACTCCTTCAGACAGTATAGGGCTAGGATCTTCAAAATCACCACCCCGGGAAAACTACGTGACAAGGCATCCGCCTTCACATTCTTAACCCCAGGACGGTATGTGACAATGAAATTGAATCTGGTGAAGAACAAAGACCATCTGGCCTGCCTCGGATTAAGTCGTCTAGCCGACTCCAGGTAAGCCAGATTTTTGTGATCAGTGAATACTGTGATTGGATGATTCACCCCTTCCAACCAATGACGCCATTCCTCAAAAGCCAACTTAATGGCCAGTAACTCTCGGTTACCCACATCATAATTTCTCTCCGCCACAGAGAGTTTCTTCGAAAAAAAAGCACATGGGCGCCATTTACCAGGTGACGGGCCCTGTGATAACACAGCTCCTACCCCCACATCGGATGCGTCAACCTCCACAATGAAAGGTTGTGACACATCTGGCTGCACCAATATAGGGGCAGAGGAAAAGCACTCCTTTACAGCAGAGAAGGCTTGCAATGCTGCATCAAACCACACAGAGACATCCGTCCCTTTCTTAGTCATGTCAGTTAAGGGTTTAACTATAGTCGAATAGTTCTTAATAAATTTTCGGTAATAGTTGGTGAACCCCAAAAATCGCATAAGAGCCTTCAGATTTTCAGGTCGGTCCCAGTTCAGAACAGCACAGACCTTCTCTGGATCCATACGAAAACCTGAAGATGAAAGCAGGTATCCTAAGAATTGCACCTCATGTACAGCAAAAGCACATTTCTCTAATTTTGCATACAACTTGTTATCTCTTAAGATTTGCAACACCTGCCTCACGTGATCCTGATGTGTCACAATATCTGGAGAATAGATTAGTATGTCATCCAAATACACGACTACAAACCTCCCCACAAGATGATGAAAAATGTCATTAACAAAATGCTGGAAGACAGCAGGAGCATTGGTCAACCCAAAAGGCATGACCAGGTTCTCAAAGTGGCCCTCAGGAGTGTTAAAGGCCGTCTTCCATTCATCCCCTTCCTTGATCCTGACCAGATTATATGCCCCCCTTAAGTCCAACTTGGAGAACACCTTGGCATCCACAATCTGGTTAAACAAGTCAGGAATCAAAGGAAGGGGGTACGGATCACGGACAGTAATCCTATTGAGTTCACGGAAATCCAGACATGGCCTAAGGGATCCGTCCTTTTTTTAACAAAAAAGAACCCTGCTGCCACAGGAGATTTGGAAGGCCTAATATGTCCTTTGGCCAAACTCTCAGCAATATATTCCTTCATGGCCGTTCTCTCAGGTCCAGAAAGGTTATACAGCCTAGATTTAGGCAATCTTGTTCCAGGGATAAGATTGATAGGACAATCGTATTCCCGGTGAGGGGGTAAATCCTGACATCCACCTTCAGAAAATACATCAGAGAAATCCGATATAAAAGAAGGAAGAGTTTTAGTGGTTAAAGCAGAAAAAGATGTATTAAGGCAATTGTCAACACAATAATCGCCCCAATCCACAATTTGTCTAGTATGCCAGTCAATGGACGGATTATGTTTGCTTAACCACGGTAAACCCAGAACCACAGGAGCAGGAAGACCTTCCAACACAAAACATGAAATAAGCTCCTGATGAAATTCACCCACTCTTAATTTGATATCATGCACCATCTGAGACAAACACTTCTGAGAGAGAGGTGCAGAATCAATGGCAAACACAGAAATCCTCTTATCCAAAGAACTTGGTGACAATCCATGCATACGGACAAACTGAGCATCAATCAAGTTCACCCCTGCCCCGCTGTCAATAAACACCTCAATTTTCACAACCTTTGATTCTAGCGCCACCTCGGCAGTCAGGAGAAAACGGGTACTGCAGGATGAAGACAAATGCACATTTTCAGTCTCCCTACCCACTCCACCAAGAGTGAGATGAGAACTCAACGCCCCCTTTTCTTTTCTCTCCTTTAGAGATAGGAAGCATGGACATACATTGATAAAGTGTCCTTTCTGACCACAGAAAAAACACACACCCTTTTTATTACCAAGATGATTGCGGGTGGCTACAGGAGTGGCTCCCCCTAATTGCATAGGTTCATCCCCAGACATCAACCTAGGGGAATATTCACCCAAAGTGTCATAGGAAGCTGGTACACTATGTGATAGTACGTCCTGAGAGCGGGGGCCCCTAGATCGCTCTCTCAGGCGCCTATCCATGCGTACAGCAAGAGACATAGCGGCTTCCAAAGACACAGGGGTTTCCTGAAAGGCCAAAGCGTCCTTCAGCCTTTCAGACAAACCTTGACAGAATTGGCTACGTAAAGCCGGATCGTTCCATTCAGTATTGGTCGCCCACCTCCGAAACTCAGAGCAATAAGTCTCAACCGGCCGCTCACCCTGACAAAGGTTACGTATCTGGGTCTCCGCCAGGGAGATACGATCCGGGTCATCATAGATAATCCCTAGGGTCTTGAAAAATTCATCTACCGACCGGAGAGACAGCGATCCGGCCGGTAGAGAAAAGGCCAATGACTGCGCATCCCCTTTAAGCAGCGAGATGACCACACCAACCTTCTGTTCCTCATTACCAGAAGAATGTGGACGCAGTCTGAAATACAATTTGCACGCCTCCCTAAATAGAACAAAATTATCACATTCCCCAGAAAATCTATCCGGGAGGGGGACCTTAGGCTCCAAACAGGCCTGACACTCAGCACCCCCAGAACCACCAGCCTGTGGTCTCTGAATCTGGTTGCGGATGTCAGCCACCTCCAAGCTGAGTCCCTGCAGCCGTTCAGCCAGTGTAGCAATAGCATCCATGTCAGCACAAAAATGACATAAATTTTTGTTAGTGGCGGTTTATAATGTCACGCTCGGGTGTGGGGGGAAAAGCCACACCGAGCGTATGAGGGATGGGAACAGACAAAACCAGGGAACTGGTCACCTCCTGCAGGGGACCCTAAGACTAGGCCCTAGCTGGCTACCAGTATGAACTAACCCGGGTGGTAGGAAAGCTCATACACAGGAACCTAATCTGAATAAACCCTAGAACACACTGCAGTCTAATGACACAAGAGAGTAACCTGTTCCTCCAAGCGTAAGGAGGAACAGGAGACACAAACAGGAATAACCAAAGGAAGGGAAAACACTTAACTTTAAGTAGAACTCAGCAACAGGATCTCAGCCGAGATCCACACCACTCTCAACCAGGTATGTAGCAGATATAAACCGCAAGGGATACTGGGAGAGGAAGAGGTAAGTAGGAGACAGCTAATTGCCCAGCGGCAACAGCTGAGGGAAAGGGGTGTGGTGAACAGCACCCAAACCACAGGGAATAGCCTGTCAAACCTGTCACTTAGAAAGCCGCGCAGAACGTCTGATTCCAGACGCAAGACCACTCGTGACAGCAGTTTTCCATTCGTCCCCCTCACGAATCCTGATTAGGTTGTATGCCCCCTTCAAATCCAGCTTGGTGAACCAACAGGCCCCCTGGACCTGATTCAGCAAGTCAGGAATAAGGGGCAACGGGTATCTGTTTTTAACAGTGATTTTATTGAGCTCCCTGTAATCGATACAGGGCCTCAATCCTCCATCCTTTTTACCAACAAAGAAAAAACCTGCCCCCATGGGAGAAACTGAAGGCCGGATGTGACCCTTGGCCAGACTCTCTTTGAGATAATCCCTCATGGACTGACGTTCAGGAGTAGAGAGATTATAAATGCGACCTTTGGGATATTTGGATCCCTCAATAAGGTCGATGGCGCAATCATATTGCCGGTGAGGAGGGAGGAACTCAGTCTCGGACATGGAAAAAACGTCCGAAAAATCGCCGATATACTTGGGCAAGGAAAGAGACTCAGTGGTACCTCCAAACAGCAATACTGATTTACAACATTTGTCACAATTCATTCCCCATTTTTCCAATTCACCTACCGACCAGTTGATCACAGGGTTGTGGTCCTGTAACCATGGCAGACCTAAAACAAGGTCGGCAGGTAAATCCTTTAATACAAGGAAGGAACAAGTCTCGGTATGGGTAATTCCTACAGTTAATACAACCTCAGGAGTACAAAACTCCACTCTCCCCATTATTCAATGGAGTGGAATCCAGTGCGATAATTTCAATCACCTCCCTTAAAGGAACTAGCGGAATCCCCACAGATTGTATAAAATCAAAATCAATAAAATTAATGGCAGAACCAGAATCAACAAAAGCCTTACCGGACCCCCTGAGTTGGTTGTACGCAATGGAGATAGGTAATAATACTTTCCTCCTTACCACCGCTGGGGTTACCTTACTTCCGGCAGAAAGCTCTCTAGAGGGCAGAAGTTTCGGGCATTGCTGGAGCCAGTGGTTCGTCTCACCGCAGTAGAAACAGGTTCCATTCAAGCGTCTCTGATCTCTCAAAGTTCCTCCCCACTGTATGGACTCCTCCGGGACCCTGGTAGAAGGTGGACTCAGAAGAGGGGATTCAGGCAGGACGACACCCTGAGGAATATCTGAACATTCTCTCCGTCTCTCCCTCACTCGACGATCCAGTTTAATGGCTAGTGTCATGGCCGCCTCTAGGGTGTCAGGAGTAGGGTAACTGACAAGTAAGTCCTTAAGATGGTCAGACAGCCCCACCCTAAACTGGCTTCTCAAAGCAGGGTCATTCCATCCAGAGGAAACACACCACTTTCTCAACTCAGCACAGTAATCCTCTACTGGACGGTTACCCTGCCGAATGTCTCTGAGCTGAGTCTCAGCTACAGAAGTCAAGTCAGGCTCCTCATATAATAGGCCTAAGGCCCGAAAAAATGCTTCCACAGACTGCAAGGTTGGGGAGTCAGGCGGTAAAGAAAAGGCCCATTCCTGCGGATCACCTTGCAGCAAGGAAATAATTATTCCTACCCGCTGCTGCTCGGCACCCGAGGAGTGAGGACGTAAACAAAAATACAATTTTACACTCTCCTTAAAGGAACGGAAAGTTTTCCGGTTCCCCAAAAACCGATCCGGCAATTTAACATGAGGTTCCACAATGGGGTTAGATGTGGAGGGAGCCGCTACTAGTGCAGGTTGTAGCTGCTCCTGATGTAGGAGCCTCTCGGCCAGGTCCTGGATCATCTGCGCCATACCCTGAACCTGGTCCATGAGCACCTGCAATTGCTCCATATGATACGGCCTGTGATTCTGTCACGGGGGAGACAAGGGAAGGTGTGCCCTGTACTTGAAACCCCCCTTCTTTCCCTACCTACTTGCCTCAAACGGCCCTAGGCGGCCGCGGACAACCACGAAGACGTTCCCTATACTGGGTAAGTGCAGAGGGAGGGAAAGGGAACACAGGGAGAGACAAAACACAGACGGAACAAACACAATGATAGAGTAGTCAGCAAGCCGGGTCAAACACAGGAGATAGCGTAAATACCAGGGGTCAAGAGAAGAGAGGTCCAAGTCCAAGTCCAAAGTCAGAGTCCAAATAGCAAATCCAAAACACAAGGTCACACAAGCACTGATCAAAAGTATAAACTAATCACAGGCATCTGAGTGAGGCAGTTGCCATCTTTAAATAGCCCGCTCAGGATCATGTGATGTGGCCAGCATCACATGACCTGAGGCGGAGCAAGCTGTCCAAACAATATGTAAAGTAGCCATGTGGTGTGATCAGCACCACATGGCTAAACCCAAACAGAGAATTAACTCATGAAGTGCTGGCTGACAAGACCAGCACTTCAATTCCCTATTGCTCGTCTCTAGGGGGGCGGAGAGGTCCGGCGATGTCGTGCAGAGGGAGCGCGACGCCGACCTCGCGTGACACCTTCACTCTGCGGTCCAGCTCACCCCAAACCATCTCGATTGGGTTCAGGTCTGGTGACTGTGGAGGCCGGGTCATCTGGCATAGCACCCCATCACTCTCCTTCTTGGTCAAATAACCCTTACAGAGCCTGGAGGTGTGTTTGGGGTCATTGTCCTGTTGATAAATAAATGATGGTCCAACTAAACGCAAACCGGATGGAATAGCATGCCGCTGCAAGATGCTGTGGTAGCCATGCTGGTTCAGTATGCCTTCAATTTTGAATAAATCCCCAACAGTGTCACCAGCAAAGCACCCCCACACTATCACACCTCCTCCTCCATGCTTCACGGTGGGAACCAGGCATGTAGAGTCCATCCGTTCGCCTTTTCTGCGTCGACACGGTGGTGGGAACCAAAGATCTCAAATTTGGACTCATCAGACCAAAGCACAGATTTCCACTGGTCTAATTTCCATTCCTTGTGTTCTTTAGCCCAAACAAGTCTCTTCTGCTTGTTGCCTGTCCTTAGCAGTGGTTTCCTAGCAGCTATTTTACCATGAAGGCCTGCTGCACACAGTCTCCTCTTAACAGTTGTTGTAGAGATGTGTCTGCTGCTAGAACTCTAGGTGGCATTGACCTGGTCTCTAATCTGAGCTGCTGTTAACCTGCGATTTCTGAGGCTGGTGACTCGGATGAACTAATCCTCCGCAGCTGAGGTGACTCTTGGTCTTCCTTTCCTGGGGCGGTCCTCATGTGAGCCAGTTTCTTTGTAGCGCTTGATGGTTTTTGTGACTGCACTTGGGGACACTTTCAAATTTTTCCCAATTTTTAGGACTGACTGACCTTCATTTTTTAAAGTAATGATGGCCACTCGTTGTTCTTTACTCAGCTGCTTTTTTCTTGCCATAATACAAATTCTAACAGTCTATTCAGTAGGACTATCAGCTGTGTATCCACCTGACTTCTGCCCAACACAACTCATGGTCCCAACACCATTTATAAGGCAAGAAATCCCACTTATTAAACCTGGCAGGGCACACCTGTGAAGTGAAAACCATTTCAGGTGACTACCTCTTGAAGCTCATCAAGAGAATGCCAAGAGTGTGCAAAGCAGTAATCAAAGAAAAAGGTGGCTACTTTGAAGAACCTAGAATATAAGATATGTTTTCAGTTGTTTCACACTTTTTTATTAAGTATATAATTCCACATGTGTTAATTCATAGTTTTGATGCCTTCAGTGTGAATCTACAATTTTCATAGTCATGAAAATACAGAAAACTCTTTGAATGAGAAGGTGTGTCCAAACTTTTGGTCTGTACTGTATACAAAATAATGACCGCATAAGAGCACTATACAGGGACCAAAAAATATCACCATGCAGTGGCTGAATAAAACTGCCATAGAGTAATGCACTGTGTCATATAATAACTGGATAATACAAGCATGCAATAGTGTGGCAAAAATTACATAGAACAATTAAATAATACAGTCAGTAGACAAATATTAATTTTAATGACTCACAGGTCAACACATCTATTCTGAATGCAATAGTTTACTTTGCTTTCTTCTCTGCTTAGACATGATATCTTGAACACCATGAGCAGTGAGAGAATTGTCCACATTTTTGTCTCTCTTCTCTAAAGCTCAACCTCACCTTCTCTAGTGACCACAGGTTATCAGCTGCAGTTATAAAGAGCGCCTCCCAAAAAATAGTGCATCCAGTGGACCCTTTAAACAATACCTAACATTTGCCTAAAATAGCTGGAGTCTGCCTTGAGCTTATGGTGCCTGCTAAGTGTTCTCGTAAACAGTACTTATCCAGTTGCCTCCTAAAAAATACAATTAACCATAAAGGGTGTATTAGCAGATCATTACAATGTTTGCACAATATACAGACACTAAATAATACCAACATACAGTGACTTAAAGAGGACCTGTCACCACCTCTGACGTGAGGTTGGTGGGGGTATATCTGTATAGACTGAAAATGACAACACTGATTGGATAGAGTGAAGCTGTGCAGGGACCCCCCCCCCCCCAACTGGTTACCATCCCTCTATACCCTTACTGCAGACTGCTAGCAATTCATTCATAACTTCTAGTAGAACTAATGAAGGAATGGCCCAACATAGAGCCATAAGAATAGATGCTCCAGAATTGTTATTACATGGGGAATGCATGAAGCTATTAAAACAGACATGTCAGGAGAGGGGACAGGTCTTCTTTAAAACAATGAATGAATAATACTAGCATTCAGTGACTGAATGATTCCACCATATAGAGAATGAAAAATACCACCATACAATGACTAATCAATACAGTGAAAGATAAAATACCACCCCACAGTGGAAGAATAATACTACTAAATAATGACCGCATTATGCCATACTTGGATCACAAAATGCCACCATGCAGTGCCAGAATACTACTGCCATACAGTAATCAAATCATATGGTCATGCAGTGACTGAATGATATAATCCTGCAATGGTGTAGTAAAAACTACCATAGAACAATTAAATAATGCTATGATATAATAGACAAAAAATATTTTCTAAAACTCCTAACTCTTCTACAATCCCCTAGTTGTATCTTATGTTTATTTCATGTTCTGTTCTTAATAACAGCAAAAAATGCATAATACTAATAAAATAAAGGTATATCATGAAAAACACATCATCGAAAGAGCGAGCACAGTAGGGGCTCGAGTCATATTTAAAATGCTTCCTAAAGAAAGTGCTGATTCTGAGCATAATGCCATGTACTTCCTATACTAAGCACATAGCACCTCTACATTATAGTCCTCATTGTATTTCTGATGGTGAAGTTGAGGAAGTGACCACAGCTGGTACTAAAACCAAATAAAGAAGAAAATTTAAGGACCCTCATAAATGTAATTACCAAGACCAATGAAAATACTCCACTAGCTCTAATCTAAATATAAAACATATTCTATATATATTTTATAAAGCAGAAAATAAAAGAGGATGAAGTTGTTACACAAGTGACTATAGATTTCCAGAATAGAACAAAGCCAACATTGTTAATCTTTTTTACATTCTCGCCTGGGAAAATAGACAGCTCAGCTAAGTTATAATGATTTCATAAAACGGCTCATTCTATAAATGGCTATTTTGTACAGTGGTAAAGGACGAGTGGATTTCTCTGTCATCATGTAAGCCAAAAAGAACAATACTTATATTAATTTTTGTTTTCAATGAGAATTAAACGAGGTTGTCCATCCTTCATGATCCCCTTTGTACAGGGAAACTTCAGTAAAAGAAATAGCCCCCATGGTAGGTATATTTTAAACATTTTTTTTTTAATTTGACATCTAGCCTGCCGTACCTGTTGAATAAAATCAAAGATCCGGCTCCCTGCCATTCAGTTCCAGTTCCCTTCACTGCTCTCCCAGTCCCCATCTGTAGACTCCAAGTGGACTTAGTCCCTTGCCCTGCTACAGCCAATGTCTGGCCTCAGCGGTGATGTGTCCCCACCCAGCATGTCACTGTTGGGTAACATGCTGCTTGGAGACTCATCACCACTGAGGTCAGTCATTGGCTACAGTGATGCATATGATCCATTTGGAAGTTTACAGACAAGGACCAGAAGACTGTATAAGTGAGCCAGGGATACATGAAGTGAAAATAGACCTGTGGGGAGCAGGTACACCAGACTTGGTTTTCAACAGGTGCACCAGACTTGGTTTCAAATTTAAAAATGTGCAAAAATCTGAAAAAAAGAACCATTTAAGGGAACTTTCCTACTAAATTATTAATGATTTGCCCCAATGAACACTGAAAAGTTGGAATCCCATTAAGAAACAGTAACCACAGCTGCTGGTGATGCCATTGTATTCCCAAACTTTAAAATGACTGTTTTATCACAAGAACCCCTTATACCCATTATGAGGGAAGGTGGACATCGTAAAGGAGGATACCTGCTTGGGACCCCCTCCAGTAGCCAGAGCTGAGTACTACTAAAATTGAAGCTGCTGGAAGATAATTGTATGGCTGGTCACAGAGTCAGAGACCTTCAATGCTCATCAAATCCTCTTTCCACAAGAACCATTACCAACCGAACCACGATGGCCATTCTGCATGGCACCTCTAGCACATGTGGCAGAATCACTGTTGCCCAATTTCTGTGTTGGAGCAGGGCAGGATTAAAGAGGTATTCCCATCTGGGACATGTATGGCATGTCGATGCGATATGCCATAAATGTCCAATGGGTGCAGCTCCTATCTCAAGAGCAAGGCCCTGTTGTGAAAAGCGAGCACAACGCATACAAGTGGTGTCCTCTCCATTCACTGCAATGGGACATATGAAAATAACCAAGCGAGCACACTCGGCTATTTTTGGTAGTCCCCGAGGAGTTAATGGAGAGCAAGTTGTCCATGTGTGGCTTGCTCTTCATTCCCTTCAAGGCCTTCAGATTGGAGCAGGTCACATATGGGTTACCAGCACTTATCAGACATTTACAGGATATTCAATTGATATGCCATCAAGTTTACAAATGGGAATACCCCTTTAGGGCTGGTTGGGGGCCCTTGGACAAAAAAATGGTCCTAGCATCAGCATTACGTTAGAAATGCAATCATCTGCAACTTGCCTGGACTAAGTAAAGGTCACACACCCAGAACAATATATTCCAATGGAAACCATGTTTCTTCTGATGACCCCTATTATACAGTAGAGCCTCTAGAAGCCCGGGGCTAACGGTTAATACAAATGAAGCAGCTGATTTCAGCTATTAGATCAGAAAGGGAGAGCTAAATAGGAAACTATATTACCATACCCATAACTCAAAAACAGTATTAAAAGGGAACAATTGATAATATCCCAAACTGAGAAAATCCATAATATATATATATATATATATATATATATATATATATATATATATATGTATACTGACAGATAACAGCTATTTGTAAAAGATACTTATATAAATAAAAATATAATTTTCTTGCATTTTTATTTCGCCCTCATATCCCCTGTAAAATATAAAGACAGTAACTCATCTAGCTGTCTTTGGGAATGCAGCATGATGCTGACACAGATATAAAGGTCGCAGAGCTATGAAGTCAGGCCAGGAACTATAATCTCCCAGCTATAATTCTAATGGAGTGTGCCGTTATATTGTCTCCATTTTTTACTAAGCGATTTGGGGGTTATTTTTATCATGAAACTACAGGCATTGTTATAAGAGGAATCACTTAAGAAGCCATGTGGTAACTTCCAGGTAGTAATCTGATGCATTCTGCTACATCTCATTAGTCTAAGTATTTGTGCATTTACTAGTGATGAGCGAAGTATTGAAAAAATCCATTTGGCTGCTTCACCGAATGTTAAAAAAATAGCTTTGTGACGAATTACTTCGTCATAAAGCACATTTCTTTGTAAGTAGTGGGTGCATACCCCTCAGATGCCTCATTCATACATGACTCATGTGCATCTCCTTGCAACCTAAGGGGTTGAGTCAAGATTGTTAACCGAGACTTATCCATACAATACTACTGAGTACACAAATACAATACATTTCAACTTTTCACTTAATTCAACATTAGAACAACCAACCTTTTTGCGGATTGGCCATAGACCCTACAGGGAAATTTACCGGTGGACCGATGCCCAGGGGGCCACTCAAGCCCTTTTGATGGCCGCAGGCCATGTACAAAATGATCTGATGCTCAACGGCCACAGGTGACCTCCTGAACTCAACTGTATTACTATGCTCATGATGGTGATACACTTGAATACTGTGGTGATGGTGACAGTATTTTGTGCTGCCCTGTGGTATTTGGTTCTGCTGAGGTGGATTCTGTGCTGCACTACAGTATTGCAGGCCTCGTCTACTTTGGTTGTCCCCGCCTACTTCTTTCGAACCATCTTCTCTCAGTTTGAACCCACCTAAAACATGGGGCCACTTTTAGGTTTTTTCCAGGGCCACTTTAAAGGGGTATTCCGGTTACCATAAATATAACTTATGTTTTAGACTAATTCACCATGAATAATTACTTAATATAATGTCAATTTCACATATTTACCGTTCAGTAGTTAGAAAAGTAGTTTTCTTCCTCTGCTACCCACTGTGTTTCCTCATAAGTTACCATGGCATCGACCTGTAGTTCTGAGCCTTTGTTAGGTTGAGCATGCTCAGTGTGTTATAAATTCTGTAGCTAAATGTTAGTGTGCTGCTGATTACTGAGTAGAGAGGGTGTGACTGGACTGGAATATCAAGCAGCCATTCAGTAATCATCAACACTCATGAACAAGCAGAAACTCACAGCAGGAAAGCTAGGCATTGTGGGGATTGTAGTTTTGTGAGGGAAGATCAGGAGCCATGATGCTGTCAGTGTGCTGCAGGCTCACACAGGAGCTAGACAAATGGATTGCAAGGTAAACTGAAGCTCTGGTTATATGTATAAGTATGGGTTCTGGATGGGTCACAGCTTGCAGCCTTAATGCAGTTTTTCAAAAATTAAGTTACTTTTCCGGAATACCCCTTTAAGTTCCCAATCCGCCCCTGGCAGTGACCCTGTGTTGGGGTACTGCTCAAGCACAAAGGGTGTGATGCAAGAAAAGAAGAGCTGCACAGCAATAGAATTTATGGAGGTATTAGTCTCACATAAGTTTTGCAGCCAACTACAGCCACCACTAGAAGGAACTCACCTCGTGCAAAGTTATGCAATGATGGCTGATTTCTGTGTACCTCTCTGGGTTTTAGCTAGTATATACAGAATATTCTGAATTTCCATATTTTGCAACATATAGACATATTGGTTCCGGGAGATATTTTAGTTACATGTTGCTGTGACATGCTGACCACTGTGATTGTGTCCAGTACTGTGACCTCAGGGACTTGTGGTCAGAGACAAAGATCACCACTCCCTGACATCAGAGTGCTGAATGAATGAATGAATGAACTGCCAGACTGCAGTGCTTATGTAGTTACGTGACCAATGGGAAAGTCTGTGGAATGGAGCAGATTACAGCACACTTCTTTTTCATGAAGGAAAAAAGGTTTTCAGCAGAGAGGAGCAAATCGCTCAAAATTCAACTTCGGTTTGAGTTGACTTACAATATGCGCCCAATTGATTCTACTTGAATCAAAAGTGCTCCAATTGACCTGAAAATGTGTGTATGACACTCTGAGATCTCCTAAAACTCAAAAATTTTCTCTCTTGTCTCTCACTTTTTTTTAAAAAAAATTAAATTGATATTAAAATAATATTATTTCTCTCTTTCTCTGCTCAAAGTTCACCCAAATCAAAAGTGCTTCAATTGGCCTGAAAATGTGTGTATGATACTCAGAGGAATCATATATTTCTCTCATCTTTCACTTTTTTGAAAAATATATACTAATACTACCGTATTTCTCTTCCTTCCTCTCTTGCTCCCCAAAATTCACCCGAATCGAATCACAAAAAATTCAGATTAAGGGCTCATGCAGACGGGCGTGAATGGGTCCGCATTTGTGATGCAGTGCAAAAACGGAAGGGGCCCGTATATTGCAGACCCGTTTTTTGTGGGCCGTGATACTGGCCCGGGAGACACACAGTTATATGCCTCAGCCCTAACTCGAATTTTTAAAATATTCAAGTTAAATCTTGTTTAGAATCGATTCGCCCATCTCTAGCCATGAACCATTGTATTGTCTGGTGTAGTCAGATATATTTTTCATCATAACTATTTGCTCCTCTCTAGTTTTTAGCAAAGAAACCCCTTTAAGAAGTCCATATTTTCAAAAATATTTTGTAAAAATCTTATATAAAGAGACAAATAAATAAGCAACACACTGTAGATCAAACAGCCCCAAAATATTGTTTCTAGCAAATATCAAATGTACACTCTTCAAAGAGAATCCTCTGCCTTCATCTCCAAACAAATATCTCCCTTCCATTCCTCAAGTTCTTCTTGATGGCACAAACACAAACAGTAGGCACATCAAGAGAGCATTTAACGGGTGTGAATGACCATTTGGAAATGAAGCCGCTTATAGTGTCTGGAAGATGGAGATGCATAAAATAAATTAAATCTGCTGTATCGATGTCTCCCATGGGTGCATGACAGCTCTAGCTAGGAGATAAACATGTATGAAAACCGCTATAGGGAAGGACAACAGGCTCTATTGTTACATCATTTTAACAGAAGCTGTTACGTTGACATATAAATCGACAAGAATACAAGAAATAAGAAATTACATTTCTTCTCCCCGAAGACTATGGGTCGCTAAGTGTGAAATTGTTTATGTGAATTCTGTGTTTTATCAAACCAAGTAATCTATATCTCAAGGAAAAATTCTTTCAAGGCTTCATTTTGCATGGGGCTGCAGAGGAAATGAGATCACACACCAGACGCGCATTATGTAGAAACTATAGAAAATTGAATACGCAGGATTTTTTTCTTATTTACTGACCTAAGTACATAATCTTCTATGACATTTCAAGAGGAGAGGATTATACTACACACCATTACTGGTAAAGCAAGAGGAAACATGTACATACACAATTTATACTACAGGAGAAACGTGGAGAGGTACCATTAAGATTTCCTATTTCAAAATGCTTCTTGAAAAATGAGAAATGGAATCTGATTGGCTGCTATTGGAGATCAAGTCGCCATTAGAGTTGAAAACTCCTCCCCAATGAGGTTAACACTAATTACTGAAGATCATATAGATATGAAGTACAGAGAGGATGGACAGGACAGATTGTGGTAATGGAGACTCCATACAAGAGCTGCCGCTCATCAGCCACATCTGCTCATGAACTCTATTCCTACAGATATTCAGCTAAAGATCTTCTCATTTGTATTCAGGATCATAATCCCTGACAAGCAGAGAGATGCAGATCTGATGCAGATTTTTTTATTTTTCAATTGTATGCTGTTCATTGTGCATATTTTTATTCTGTAGATCAGTACAATTACAGCAATACCAAATCTGTACATAATTTTTATATTCTTCTTTTGCACGAAAACACTTTTTTATTTATTTATTTATTTTTCATCAACAGAGCTGAGTGAGGGCCTGTTTTTTGCTACATGAGTTGATGTTTTCATTGGTGCCACGGTGGAGTACTTACGACCTTTTGATTGTTTTGATCTGCTTTATGGGAGGCAGGATGGACAAAAGCAAAATTTATGTTATTGTTTTTTATTTTTATTTTTTTCTGTGTTCACTCTGCAGGTTAAATAATGTGATAATTTAATAGTTTAGGTGGTTATAGATGTGTACATAATAATTAAATACTAATTATGTGTACCTTTTTATTTTTACTTTTGTCACAAGAAAGCAGAGTAAAACATTTTTTGTGTTTTTTTTCCTTTTTGTAAGAGAAATATTTTTACACAATTTATTGAATTTTTTATTTTTTTTTTTAAGTTCCATCAGGGGACCTGAACCTCGGGTACACTGATCTTTTATATTAAGTATATTGTACCTGTCACCATTACTCTGACAGGGCCTAAAAAGTAGAAATGAGTAAAATATTGAAAAGTTCGATTCGGCTGCTTCGCCAAATTTTACAAAAGAATTTGCTTTGTGATTAATTACTTTGTCATGAAGTGCATTTCTTTTTAAATAGCGGATGCAATGACAGGGAACGGCGATTGAGCCACTCCCATCATTGTACCCCTCAGATGCCGCATTCATAGCTGACTGTGGCATCTGAAAGCAATAATACAGTGTAAAATGAAAAAAAAAAATTAATAAAATCATACTTACCCTCATGCCATCTTGACTGAAGATCTAGCGCAAAATCCCATGCTGCCTGTGATGATGTCATCACGTTGGCTGACGTTGTTACATCATTCGTCACCATGCATGGGATTTTGCGTGAGATCTTCAATCAAGATGGCAGTGGCCAGCTCTTTGCGCTCAGATGAGGTAAGTGTGAATTATTTTTTTTTACCGCCATTCAGGGAAAATCAATTAGCTTCCACAAGATTGCAGGCCTGGAGGCCATCTTTAGACCTCTGGCTGCCATAGCAAACATTCGGCACCATGCAATCATGATGCAGAGGTTCGGGAGCCATGAGGACGACAGTAACTTTCCCAGGGTCTGGCCACCACCAGACGCAGCTCCCTGCTGCTCCCATAGAAATGAATGGAGGGCGGCTGCACATGTGCAGAGCGCTCCCTCCTTAACTTTCCCCGCTCCGTTCTCGATATAGGTACAGGTCCCAGCGGTGGGACCCGCAACTATCAGACAATGGGGGCATATCCTATCGATATGACCCCATTGTCTATGATGGGTCAACCACTTTAAGTCCAAAGTTAATATAATAATATATAACATTTTTTACAGTTGTATTGCAGCTATTAGATACGTTCTGCTGAGATTTCTTTCATTATATGATGGTTTCCAACTTATGTCCTCCTTGCCAAATAGTCTTTTACTTTTTAGCTTTTTTTTTCCTATACATTGTGACACATCCAGCCTTGTACTGGGACACATGATTGTATCCTGGCTGGAATTGCTGATGTAGAGTGAGCTGTGATTGACACGTGGAGAGATACCTGCCTGGCAGCAAAGTATGCCTGGAAATAGATTTCACATCTTGGCAGCTGCGCCCCTTGCAATGACAATGGGAGTCTACACCTGGCACATGCTCAGCCTTGCTGTGATTCTGAAATAAATCCATTGCATTAAGGCATCGAAGCCCTCTTGGAGAGCAGCCCATCTGACATGCTCATCAGTTCATCCCTTTTTTCATCACTGTAACACGTAGGATTTCTTCATGAACCTGAGCTTCCCAGTGCGTAGCACAGCAGAGAGGTCTTTGTGCCACAGAGAGACTTTTTCTATATAGATTCCATCGAGTTTGTTTTGCCAACTTTCTGCAACTATTGATTTACCTCCTGACCTGAAACTTTGAGTTTGGATATCTTTGGATTACCTCCTACAGATCCCTTTTAACAATGCTTGACAAAGTCTTGTTGAGTTCTTTACTTTTGCCAATCAAGTCACATAAGCTTTATTGGTTTCCTTCATTGTACTTTTTGGTGCCAAAACTTTTGGTTGTTTTCTTTGTAGGAAATTCGTACATCTGTGACACAGTTTCCTCCAAATGTGATATAACTGAGGAAACACGAGTGGTCCAATTATAGTCTAGTAAATTGTGTTCCTATAGATTTACTTTACATTCGTTATCATCAAACCCACTGGTATATTATACCGCACTGCAGGCTAATGGCAGGGAATGGCAGTGTAATGACTTCCAGATGTAACACGACGGTAGGATCAAACAAAGTAGAAGATTTTTTTTGCAGATATGTAGAGTTCTGTCCAATACTTATTTGAACTACCAACAAGAAAATACATGCTATAGAAACAAACCTTGGTGAAATCATCCCGAACCAAACCTAATTCGTGTTCTGTCAATAAATTGCTTGGGTCATATTTTGGAATAATCTTCTGGGTTTTCTTAGCAATAAAACACATTTCAGGGATTTACTTCCCCTTCATCAGGTAATAAAATGTTGAAGTGAAACCCCGAAACACGTAGTTTTATTGCTAATACACCCAGAAGATTATTCCAAAATACGACCCAAGCAATTTATTGACAGAACGCAAATTAAGTTTGGTTCTTTGCGCCGAGGGGTGATTTCACCAAGTCGTGTCTAACCTTCTTGAGGAGCCCAGGCACCCTAGTGAGAAGTTTTACATCTGTGGCTGAATATCAACCTTTTGAGAAATTAGATTCTTCCAGACAAGCCTATAATAAACTTGTATAATAGAGTTCAGATGAAGCCAGTAGGTGAAACACGTGTCGAGGTAGACTCTCTGGTCTAGCGGGTATGTGTTTTTTGGATTGCCTTTTATCTTAGGCTTTCCCTCTATTAATTTTTTGTTTTGGGGATGCTTTTTATCTATACACTTTCTAGATTATCACGATAGTTAATGTGCATTCCTCATATTAGGATATATGGAACTTTATCAAGGATATATAGTGACCGTTTTAAAGGGTTTCTGTCACCAGATTTTTCGCTATCAAACAGGCTGACATTACACATGTGCCAATGTCACCTGATTTTAACTATAGTATTTATTTATTCCTTGTGCCCCCATTTTTGTATAATTATAACTTTTATTATATGCTAATTAGCCTCTAGAGGGGGGGGGCGTTACACCTGCTCCTAGAGGCTCCGTTCGCCCACCTCTTGTAACGCCCAGGTCTTCTTGATTGACAGGGCCAGGCAGCATTGGTCTCCTCCTGCCGGCCCTGTCATCCGTGTATATCTCACGCCTTTGCCGTCCACTTCAGTTTTCGGTGCAGGTGCTGTGAGGAAGCCGGGAGCCGGAATCTTTTGGAGAATGGTTGCAGTGAGAGAGAAAGTGTCAGCAAGGTAACCAGAGTAAAGCATTACAAACTTTTCTGCTGCAAAGGGGAAACAAGTTAAGACACCCTATGCACCACAGATTAGTGGGCACAGAAGCTGCAATGTTTTAGTCAGCAAATTGATCAGGGATGCCCAACCTTTGGCCCTCCAGCTGTTACAAAACTACAACTCCCAGCATTCCTGGACAGCCTAATGCTGTCAGCCTGTAGCAGGGCATGGTGGGAGTTGTAATTTTACAACAGCTGGAGGGCCGCAGGTTGAGCATCACTGGCATAAAGCATTTCAGAAGCTGCTGCAGTGGAGGAATTACGAGGTCAGACACCCTGCACACTTCAGCTACTATTTTGGCCAGCCATATTATTGGAACCGCATGCTGTTGTGCGGATTGTGGACATTGTGACAGGGCTCCCAGTACTAGAGACAGTAGCAAGAGAAGAGAGAAATCTGAGGGTCATTGCTGTAAACATCTGTTTAGCTCATGCCTGGAAATCTGGAAGAAATTTGCACTGGATGTAATCCAACTCCTATTTTGTACACAGTAAAGAGACACCTTCATTTGGTTAATCAGGCCTGATTACTGACTTTCCTAACACCACCTGCTGGCCATTGCACCATTTTAAGCTCTGCCTTTCACCCACATGGCCATTTAATATCAAGGGTGCCAAAACTACCATCAGGAAGGAGCCCTAGCCACAGGGAGTGCCCCAAGGTAATATAGGGTTCCATTCCTTCACTGCACTGACCCCAGGGAGCAATGCCCTGAGAAAATACACCATGACACGTCATCATCAGGGCCACTACCACTACCATTCCTGTGCACCAGCTACTCAAGGGCTCGCTACACAAGGGACAGCAACTTAATTGATCATTGTGCAGTCATGAGGCCATATAATGTGTGCCATTATTGTACAGTGCAAAATGCATGCAGCTTTTGGCATGGTTGAACCATGAATATGGTCTGTGACAAAAACTGTGATAAAACCACACAAAAAAGAGCGTATATACAGTGCCTTGAAAAAGTATACATACCCCTTGAAATTTTCCACATTATATTTTATTGAGTATTTGTGACGTGAAAAGAAGATTATACATAGTTTTCAAAATTTTTAATAAATAAAAATCTGGAAAGTGTCGCGTGCATTTGTATTCAGCCTCCCCTGAGTCAATACTTTTTAGGACCACCTTTTGCTCCAATTACAGCTGCAAGTCTTTTGGGGTACATATCTACCAGGTTTTGACATCTAGAGGCTGATAATTTTGCTTATTCTTCTCCTGCAAAATAGCTCAAGTTCAGTCAAATTGGATGGAGAGCGTCTGTGATCAGCAATTTTCATGTCTTGCCACAGATCCTCAAATGGGATTTAGGTCTGGACTTTGGTCCATTCTAACACATGAATATGCTTTGATGTATACCATTCCAGTGTAGCTCTGGCTCTATGTTTAGGTTTGTTGTCCTGCTGGAAGGTGAACTTCCACCATAGTCTGAAGTATTTTTCCTCCAGGATTGTCCTGTATTTAGGTCCATCCATCTGTCAATCAACTCTGACCAGCTTCCTTGTCCCTGTTGAAGAAAAGCATCCCCACAGCATGATTCTGCCACCACCATGTTTCACGGTGGAAACCTCTTGGCTCCTTCTCTAATTAGTGCTCTCCTTGCCTAGGCTATCAGTTTAGGTGGGCAGCCATGCCTTGGTAGGTTTACAGTTGTGCTATACTCCTTCCATTTTTGGATTAGAGATTGAACAGTGCTCAATGAGATGTTCAGAGCTTGGATATTTTTTTATAACCAAACCCTGATTTTCACTTCTTCACAACTTTATCCCTGACCTGTCTGGTGTTTTCCTTGGTTTTCATGATGCTGTTTGATTACTAATGTTCTCTAACAAACTTCTGAGGCATTCACAGAATAGCTGTAGTTATACTGAGAATAAGTTACACACAGGTGGACTCAATAAAATACATTTATGTTTGTGGGTGTAAAAGTGAAAAAATGTGGAAAAGTTCAAGAGGTATGAATACTTAGGATATGCTCCAATGTGGAAGACACTGCTGATTTTTGTTCTGAAATTGCAGATGGAAAATCTGCAATTTATTAGGGTACGACCACACAGTCTTGATCTGGTCGGGTTGCGGCCGTGCTGCTCACTACAGATTTTGCTATGCTTTTGTAGCCAAAATATTAAAGAAGGCTGGATTTCACCCTATTCATTGCAAATAGTGAAATCTGCAGTGGATATCCGCAGCACAAATTGACGTGCTGCATATTTAAAATCATCACCAAAGGTCAATTTACACTGTGGATTTTTTGGGGGGGCAGGTGGATTGATCCTGAAAATCTCATCCACTTAAAACTCTGTGTGTTTGTCGCATGCAATACACAGCATATCTGCTACATACAACAGTTCATCTTTGTCCTAGTATTTTCCAGACCCATTTTAGGGAAGATGAGGGGAGGATTTCAGTTTTCATCCTCAGGCAGCAAATAGCCTAGAAGCACCCTTGGTTGGGTCCAATGATTTCCTAGCTCAGGGGTCCCCAAACTACGGCGCGTGGGCCGCATGTGGCCCCCTGAGGCCATTTATCTGGCCCCCCGCCGCACTTCTGTCTTTTCCTGGCGGATAAAATAAAAAACGCTTACCTCTCCTGCACTGCAGCTCCGCTCCGGGTCCGGCGCTCCTCTGTCTTCTCTGCCCGTGCTGCACTGTCCTGACCACGTACACGCAGAGAAGACAGAGGAGCGCCGGACCCGGAGCGGAGCCGCGGCGTAGGAGAGGTAAGAGTTTTTAATTTTATTCTGATGGGGGCACAGTGGGCTGATCTGAGGTCTAATGGGGGCAGAGTGGACTGATCTGAGGTCTGATGAGGGCAGAGCGAGCTGATCTGAGGTCTGATGGGGGCACAATGGGCTGATCTTAGGTCTGATGGGGGCACAATGGGCTGATCTGAGGTCTGATGGGGGCACAATGGGCTGATCTGAGGTCTGATGGGGGCACAGTGGACTGATCTGAGGTCTGATGGGGCACAATGTTTGTTTTTTGTGTGCATAGGGATTTGTTCATAGTTTTTTTTATAGTCCGGCCCTCCAACGGTCTGAGGGACAGTGAACTGGCCCCCTGTGTAAAAAAGTTTGGGGACCTCTGGCCTAGCTACTCATGCATTACCTATGACACCAGCTATATTTTCTGCTTATATTTCACTGTACAATGAATGTAATCTTGCAAGTAAATGTTTATTTTTTAATTAAGATCAATGTCTCTACTGAAATTAAGTTATGATATTGTAGTTGTCAACAGGCCACCCATGCAAGCAACTCGGAGCTCTAATGGTTCACACTGCTCTCTCATTGTCACTCTTTGATTATGAGCCTTTCTACCTCTGCATGCTTCAAAAAGCTTCACAGAACTTCCTTTCACTGCCGTCTCATTTTATTCTCTTCCACTTTCTGCATATGTTATGTCTGGGAGAGAAATGGAGCCTCTAATTACGGCAACGTAACAGAATTTCTGTCATTTGTTTCTGCTGCTTTACTAGACGCAAGGAGGTTTAGAAAGTACAAAGCAAGAACTTCCTTGTACTCTGCACTGTCAGTCAGTTCAGAAAATGCCAGGATGGTAATTAACACTGAAACATCAGTCTAGCAAAGTAGCTAGGACGAGATGAACACTCATTTGAGAGCATTTTGCGCTTGCCATTGAATATCAAGCTTCTCAAGTGGCACAAATGAGGAAAAGCTAAATGGAAGACAAAGCGGTTGAAGGACTTTAATTGCATCTAGAGGAAACAAAAGTGGATGAGGGAGAGACAAGGTGAAGTCGTCCCTTGGAAATTGCTTCCATGTCCTCTATACACAGTCGTTGTATATAAAGAACGATAGCATGCAGCATTCCTGCAACCAACGTAGTATTTGTATTCCATTATCATGTACTGTACATAACACACGTCCTTGAACCGCTCTCTCTGTCCTGCTGAGACCCGTTATCAGAAAGGTTTCTCGGCTCTTAAGTTAAGCTCATATCTTGGCTGGAATTCGTGAGAAAAAGACACATTTTTCACTTAATGTTATCCAGAGTACAATAAAGAAAACATCAAATAATGTATATGTCAAAGCAGCTTTTGAACCTGAAAAAGACAGTCGGAGATTTCAACACAAAGGGAAGCAGAGGAAGCCAAACAATCTGTAACACTCGGTCATTCTTACACATTTTGAGGCAAATGTCAACCGTTATAGTACAAAAAGTGGGTTACACAATGACTAGTAGTCAATTGGTCCACAGGGTTGCACCTCTAAACTGGACTGCATCTTAAAAGGAATGTAATGCTGATATTTACAGTATTTTACTAACTAAAACTAGATCATGATGTGTTCTTTATTTTCTGTACATGATTACGAGGCGGCCATTCTCCCTAAGTTGCTGTTAAAGAGTACCTGTCACCGCTCCTGACATGCCTGTATTAATAGCTTCATGCATCCCCCATGTAATAACAATTCTGAAGCATCTATTTTTATGGCTCTATGTTGTGCCATTCCTGTATTATTTCTACTAGAAGTTATAAATGAATTGCTAGCAGTCTGCAGTAAGGATACAGAGGGTAGGTAACCAGTTGAGGGGGGCGGATTTACTCTATCCAGTCAGTGCTGCCGTTTTCAGACTGTGCAGGAGCCATAAGAATAGATGCTCCAGAATTGTTATTACATGTCGAACAGCTCTGATATAGCAACCTAACCACATAGCAATCTTCCAGAATGATAAAGGTCTGTTAGTTCATGGATTCTGTCCCTCTCAATTTGCGTCAAGAGGCTATAACTGGCATGTCAATGAACAGGAGGAATCTCACAATCATCCCACATGACATTATCCAAAGTAAAAGGTTTCATTTGGCTAAAGAACTTTGCTTTCAATCTGGCTTTGGAGCAAGGTGCTTGAAAATTTGATAATTAGGATCAGTGTCAAAGGCAAACACTACAAAGTTTTAGGATTCTTCTGCATATAGATAAAAAATCTTTAAAAATATAAAAAGTTGATATAAACAGTAGAGATGAGCGAGTAGTGTTCGATCGAGCTGGTATTCGATCGAATACTACGCTATTCGGCGTACTCTATTTCGTTCGAGTATAACGGCGATGGCGCACTTAGAATTCGTTTCCCCTCCCACCTTCCCTGGCGCTCTTTTTCCACCAATCACCATGCAGGGGGGGTATGACAGGCACGCTGAGCACGCTGGCAGCGCGAAAACGGCGTCTACATGGATTGGCTGGAAAAACCATGTGACCTCGAATATTAAAAACTCATCTCTTCCTGCTCGTACGCATATGCTGCGTGAACTTAGTCAGGGACAGAGGCTGGAGAAGGGAGAGACAGGTTTTAGCTGTTGGACAGGCAGGAGCGTGATTAAAAGCCCTTATCAGGGCTACTATAGTGCAGTACAGTGATAGCTTTACTACAATATAGACTTTACAGAGAACGGCTGCTGTATTCAGGGATAGCTGCTGGAGTAGGGACAGAGAGAGGCATTAGTGGTGTATTAGGTGCTCTGCTACATACCAAACTATATTTGGCACTACTGCTGTGTACCTTGAACTATAAAATATATAGGCCTTATAATTGGCAACTGTACTGTGCGTTCTCTTGCAAACTAATTTAAATACCTGGTGTTAATACCCACCGTCTGAACAGTTATTACACGGCTGTGTACCTTGAACTATAAAATATATAGGCCTTATAATTGGCAACTGTACTGTGCGTTCTTTTGCAAACTAATTTAAATACCTGGTGTTAATACCCACCGTCTGAACAGTTAGTACACGGCTGTGTACCTTGAACTATAAAATATATAGGCCTTATAATTGGCAACTGTACTGTGCGTTCTCTTGCAAAATAATTTAAATACCTGGTGTTAATACCCACCGTCTGAACAGTTAGTACACGGCTGTGTACCTTGAACTATAAAATATATAGGCCTTATAATTGGCAACTGTACTGTGCGTTCTCTTGCAAACTAATTTAAATACCTGGTGTTAATACCCACCGTCTGAACAGTTAGTACACGGCTGTGTACCTTGAACTATAAAATATATAGGCCTTATAATTGGCAACTGTACTGTGCGTTCTCTTGCAAACTAATTTAAATACCTGGTGTTAATACCCACCGTCTGAACAGTTAGTACACGGCTGTGTACCTTGAACTATAAAATATATAGGCCTTATAATTGGCAACTGTACTGTGCGTTCTCTTGCAAACTAATTTAAATACCTGGTGTTAATACCCACCGTTTGAACAGTTAGTACACGGCTGTGTACCTTGAACTATAAAATATATAGGCCTTATAATTGGCAACTGTACTGTGCGTTCTCTTGCAAACTAATTTAAATACCTGGTGTTAATACCCACCGTCTGAACAGTTAGTACACGGCTGTGTACCTTGAACTATAAAATATATAGGCCTTATAATTGGCAACTGTACTGTGCGTTCTCTTGCAAACTAATTTAAATACCTGGTGTTAATACCCACCGTCTGAACAGTTAGTACACGGCTGTGTACCTTGAACTATAAAATATATAGGCCTTATAATTGGCAACTGTACTGTGCGTTCTCTTGCAAACTAATTTAAATACCTGGTGTTAATACCCACCGTCTGAACAGTTAGTACACGGCTGTGTACCTTGAACTTTAAAATATATAGGCCTTATAATTGGCAACTGTACTGTGCGTTCTCTTGCAAACTAATTTAAATACCTGGTGTTAATACCCACCGTCTGAACAGTTAGTACACGGCTGTGTACCTTGAACTATAAAATATATAGGCCTTATAATTGGCAACTGTACTGTGCGTTCTCTTGCAAAATAATTTAAATACCTGGTGTTAATACCCACCGTCTGAACAGTTAGTACACGGCTGTGTACCTTGAACTATAAAATATATAGGCCTTATAATTGGCAACTGTACTGTGCGTTCTCTTGCAAAATAATTTAAATACCTGGTGTTAATACCCACCGTCTGAACAGTTAGTACACGGCTGTGTACCTTGAACTATAAAATACATAGGCCTTATAATTGGCAACTGTACTGTGCGTTCTCTTGCAAACTAATTTAAATACCTGGTGTTAATACCCACCGTCTGAACAGTTAGTACACGGCTGTGTACCTTGAACTATAAAATATATAGGCCTTATAATTGGCAACTGTACTGTGCGTTCTCTTGCAAAATAATTTAAATACCTGGTGTTAATACCCACCGTCTGAACAGTTAGTACACGGCTGTGTACCTTGAACTATAAAATATATAGGCCTTATAATTGGCAACTGTACTGTGCGTTCTCTTGCAAAACTAATTTAAATACCTGGTGTTAATACCCACCGTCTGAACAGTTAGTACACGGCTGTGTACCTTGAACTATAAATATATAGGCCTTATAATTGGCAACTGTACTGTGCGTTCTCTTGCAAACTAATTTAAATACCTGGTGTTAATACCCACCGTCTGAACAGTTAGTACACGGCTTTGTACCTTGAACTATAAAATATATAGGCCTTATAATTGGCAACTGTACTGTGCGTTCTCTTGCAAAATAATTTAAATACCTGGTGTTAATACCCACCGTCTGAACAGTTAGTACACGGCTGTGTACCTTGAACTATAAAATATATAGGCCTTATAATTGGCAAACTGTACTGTGCGTTCTCTTGCAAACTAATTTAAATACCTGGTGTTAATACCCCACCGTCTGAACAGTTAGTACACGGCTGTGTACCTTGAACTATAAAATATATAGGCCTTATAATTGGCAACTGTACTGTGCGTTCTCTTGCAAACTAATTTAAATACCTGGTGTTAATACCCACCGTCTGAACAGTTAGTACACGGCTGTGTACCTTGAACTATAAAATATTTAGGCCTTATAATTGGCAACTGTACTGTGCGTTCTCTTGCAAACTAATTTAAATACCTGGTGTTAATACCCACCGTCTGAACAGTTAGTACACGGCTGTGTACCTTGAAATATAAAATATATAGGCCTTATAATTGGCAACTGTACTGTGCGTTCTCTTGCAAAATAATTTCAACGGCTGTGAAGGCAAAATATTGTAACCAAAAAAAAAATAAAATGCGGAGGGGGGCTAGCGGAATAGGACGTGGACGAGGACGGGGGCGCGGAAATGCTGTTGGGGGCCTTGTTGAAGCCAGTGGGGATACAATGCGTGCTGGTGAGGGTCAGCCAGGATCCCGCTCATCCAGAATCCCTGCCTTTATGGGACAGTTAAGCAGGGGGCGGGTTATACCGCTGTTGAGGCCTGAGCAGGTTGAACAGGTGGTGCAATGGATAGCCGATAGCGCTTCCACACAGTTGTCCACCAGCCAGTCATCCACACAGTCTCACTCTGACCCTCCTTCCTCCACACCTGGCCAACAGAGTCATCCCACCATTGACCCCTCCCAGGAGCTCTTTTCGGGTCCTTTTTCAGATGTGCCGGAAGAATCCCAGGAGCTAGCAGAGGAATTTGTTTGTAGTGATGCCCAAACACTTGAGTTTTCGCCATCTCCTGCTGATGTGGACCCTGAGCCAGCATCTGTTATCATGAGCGATGATGATGATGAGACGCAGTTGCCATCAAGGGAGGCTGTTGGAATGTCCAGTGGGCAGCAGGAGGAGCAGAGTGAGGAAGTGGAAGAGGAGGTGGTGGATGACGAAATGACCGACCCCACTTGGCCAGGGGTGATGTCCAGCGAGGAAAGCAGTGGAGAGGTGGTGGTCTGCGCAGCACCGAAAAAGGCAGGCAAGAAGCAGAGGGATGTCCAGAGGCAGAGGGATGTCCAGAGGCAGAGGGATGTCCACAGGCAGAGGGATGTCCATAGGCAGAGGACAGTCCAGACAGAGAAGTGAGGCCACAGCCAGCAGGGCCGAAGCTGTTCCCGGCAGCGGGCAGTCGCGCGAAGCTCCCCCATCGAGGCCTCGTACTTCTGTGGTGTGGAGATTTTTTAATGTTTGTGCGGATTACAAACTGAGCGCGGTTTGCACACTCTGCCACTCAAAACTGAGTAGGGGCTCTGAGAAGAGCAATCTGACCACCTCAGGCATGCGGCGTCACTTGGAAGTCAAGCACTGGGCTGAGTGGGAGAGAGCAAACGCAATACAACCTGCGCCCGGTCTTGCTGCCACTGCCTCTTCCCCTGTGTTGTGTGCTGCCACTGCGGTCCAGACCTCCAGCCAGGACACCTCCACATCTGCCTCTGCCTCGGCTACTTTGGGGCCTTCTCCTTCAGCCTCCCCTTCCCCGCCTCTTCGCCTGCACCTTCACACTCCTCGTCCCAACAACTGTCGCATCTCGCAGGCGTTCGACCGCAGGCGGAAGTACGCCTCGAGTCACCCCAAGCCCAAGCCTTAAACTGCCACATCTCCAAACTGCTGGCCCTGGAGATGTTGCCGTTTAGGCTTGTGGAGACGCAGGCCTTCCGCGACCTGATGGCGGCTGCCGCACCTCGCTATTCCGTCCCCAGCCGCCACTACTTTTCCCGGAGTGCCGTCCCCGCCCTGCACCAGCACGTGTCGCGTAACATCAGGCGGGCCCTGAGGTACG